>JARFXV010001881.1:0-124880 GCA_031761425.1 Cosmopolites sordidus | reverse complement strand
ATATATATGGTATATATATATATTATATTGTATATATATATATATATACATATATATATATATATATATATATATATATATATATATATATATATATATGTATACATATATATATGTATACATATATATATATATATATATATATATATATATATATATATATATATATATATATATATATATATATATATATATATATATATATATATGTATACATACATATATATATATATATATATATATATATATATATATATATATATATATATATATATATATATATATATATATATGACTCATGTCTCCCTCCCGGAACTTGACGAACAAGAGCTGGACAGTGCGGATTGATACGGCACAATCCCCCTCTACTTCACAAATCTCACGAGCGGCGTCAGCTGCTTTGAAGCCTTTTTAAAAATAATGTCTTAAAATTGTCTTAGTTTTGCAAGTTATTTCAATCATTTGAACGTTTTTGTTAAAAACTGCCGACTGAATATTTCGCAAGGGAATCGCAATAATACTTAGGAAGGAATGTAGGTACATTCCTTCGGAGCAAAAAGTTGAAGTCGGATTAAACCTCTGAGGAGTGAACCCTTTATTTATAAATCATCATCGTTCAGCCTTTTGCGCCCACTGCTGGTTCTACTATGGATTTATTATATTCATGGGATTTTTCAACAGTTTGAATGAATTGCACCAGTGGTCCAATGTGCATTTAATCAAAACATGGTTAAAAAGATATGAGAGAAGAGACATCAATAATATCAAAATTAACATCAGTTAATTATCGCCAAATTTCCATTATTAGCTTAAAATCCAATTAGTTGTACAAATTTTAAACACTGTCAAACAGTTTAACACAAAGAAGGCGCAAAATTCTAAATAGGATTAGAATAGATGGTAATTCGTCTCTCGAGTTGTAACGAACTCTAGATTTCTCTCTAGTAGACACGAGTTTTTTTGTTTTCCTGGTCGTCTCTCGACTCTCCTGCTACATTCTCTTTCCGTTTCCTCGTTATTGGGGGGGTTGATTGCTGGTTGCCTATTCTACCTATACTAAAACATATTAATAAAGAATATTTACTACGCTTATATAAGTGTCATATGACTCTTCTATTCTCTCAACCACGCTATTGTCCAAAAGAAATACTGAAGAACTAAATTTATTTGCAATTCGCGTATTATTTGAATATGAATTATATATTATGCAGTTGTAGGACATTTATGTTGATATTTACAGGAAACCGACTACAACAGGCGTGGTTATATATTTTAGTTCTAAACAATTTTGGCACGTCAAATTATCTTTTTTTCAGGGTCTAATACATAGGCTCGTTAGTTTTTCTCTAAACAAAAATAGTTTTAATAAAGAACTCTGTACCATTTATCAGATATCGAAAAGCAACGGTTATTAAGAAGGACTAATTACACTTCTAAACTGAGTAATATTGTTTGTCAAAAATTAAACAAACTAGGATGTAAGACCATTTGTGAATAAGCACACAGTTTAGATAAATCAGGTGTATATAAAATTAAATGTAAAGATTGTGATGCGGTATATATCGGTCAAAGTGGTAGAAGTATTGGATGTGGAATAAAAGAGCACTAAAAAGATATCTTAAATAACACAAAAGGCACTGGAATGTCCACACGTTTTATTGAAACCAATCATTTTATAGATGAAAAGAATGTTAAACTATTGAAAAATTAAACCTATTACAATAATTAGAAATAAACAAATCCTTAAGAAATAGACATATAATAACCACGTATGACCAACTAAATTTCCAAAACACCCCAATAGTAGATAAGATTATATAGCAACTGAATAGCCCAGGTTTTCATCAGCCGACAATCAGGATAAAAATGAAAAAGAAAATAAAATAGACTAGATGTTATACAAATAAAAAATAAAAATAAAAATATAATATAAATAAAATAAAAAATAATGTAATTTTACCGGTATACTTGGAAACACTTGGTTTTACTGTCAGTATTAGTTCCTCTTGAAGTTCAAGTCACTCTTGTGAATTCCCTAATAAGGCGAAACATATGTAGAGTAAAATCTAAAATAAACATCTGAAATATAAAAAGCTACAAACTTATTTTTTAAAAACCCAATATTTACAAAATGTTTCACAAGGATCCAAGGAACTGCGGAATCCGTAAATTTTATTTATGTTGATATTTGTATGTAGATATTTTAAGTTTTCAATGGGAATACGCCTCTATGTCTCTATTTTCCCACTGTAGAAAGTGTGTGGCGGTGTAGACTATTTACACTTTATTCTCTATTACTTTTTTTAGCACCTTCTTTAAGAAAACCTGTATTATTTACAAAGTCTTCATTTAATCCTGTAACCCACGTGACTAATGATTTATTCAAACTTAGGAACTTGTTTTTTATGTTGAGTTATTTAAAGATAATATTATTTGTCACCAAAAATATTACTAAAATTTCCTTTAGATCTATCATCGAGATTTGATCGCCATGTTTGTTCAATTTATTTGTTTTTCTTTTTTAAGATTTGTATTAGTTTTTGCTTCTTGAGCAACAAAAGATATTTAAAAAACACATCCTAAACACATCTGACTATTTAAAAGAAACAATTTTCGTTGTTTGCATTTCATTAACAATATTTTCCATACAAAATCTACGACCTGCGCTTCTCTTCTTCATTTTTCCTTCCATGATATCTCCTCCGATAGAGTTATTTTAATATTTTTTACTTTAGATTCAGAGTAATACCTACCTACATTCCTTCCTCAGTATTATTGCGATTCCCTTGGGAAATATTCAGTCGGCAGTTTTTAACAAAAACGTTCAAATGACTGAAATAACTTGCAAAACTAAGACAATTTTAAGACATTATTTTTAAAAAGGCTTCAAAGCAGCTGACGCCGCTCGTGAGAGTTGTGAAGTAGAGGGGGAAGGTGTCGTATCAATCCGCACTGTCCAGCTCTTGTTCGTAAAGTTCCGGGAGGGAGACATGAGTCTTAAAGATATATATATATATATATATATATATATATATATATATATATATATATATATATATATATATATATATATATATATATATATATATATATATATATATATCTCTGTAAAATATATATAGAGATATATATATATCTCTGTAAAGTTCCGGGAGGGAGACATGAGTCTTAAAGATATATATATATATATATATATATATATATATATATATATATATATATATATATATATATATATATCTCTGTGTCGCAAATATATCGAGTTTCGAGTTACACGAAGAGTTACACGCATTTGCCACACTGCTTTTCTTCTGCAATAAAAAGAAAAACCCGAACGAAAGCAATCGTATAGCTGTGAAGACGCAAGATGCTCGTCACTGTTGGTATATCAATTCTTCTATTGGAACCTTTGGTGGGAAACACTAAACTTGAAGAGATTTAGCACTAAACATCAAATCATTTTTTTTGAACTTCTCGACGTAACGCTAACCATCAGGAGATGATTTAATCTCACAAAAAAATCATCTCCTTTTTTCTTATCCTCCTACTGATAAAATTTTAATCATTTCCTGATAATCCTAACATGGTTAGAGAAACGTTCGTCTAGAAGTTCAAAAAAAGTGATTTGGTGTTTAGTGGTAAGTCTCTTCAAGTTTTCTGTTGGTTTAGATGATTCAAAAGAGTGATTTCAAATTGAAAGACAAAGAACGTTCAGATCAACCGAAAAAAAATTAAGATGCCGACTTGCACTTGCATAACTTACATAGTTAGTACACGCAAAACCCGCATTTAACGTGGGAAGGTCGGTCGCAGTAGCAATTTAAAGTTAATATATGGACCGGAGTTCTAAACGGAAAAGTAGTCGGATGTAACTGTTCGTTTATGACTAGCGCCTCTACTGTGGGAGCGTTGCATTGCGGCCATATGCCATGCACTCCAATAATCAAATGGGTGAATATGAATTTTCAAGGGCGCTAGCTTTTTCTAGCCGCTTCATAGTAGGGTTTATTTCGTTGATCTCTTTTTTAAGGTAGCATGCATCACATAGGCTGATTTTATTGCCCTATCATGATACCTGAACATCACAGACCATGGGTGATGCCGTTCTTCTTATGTACAACCAGATCCGGCTTATACAGCCGCCCGTTGGGATGGTATACATAGGGTTCAACATCCACTGGCCAATAAGCTCGACAGTGTGTTGCCAGTTTTTTTAGGACTACATCGTGACGCCGAACTCTCTGCACTACATAGTAGGCCTGGAGAATATGAGAAACTGACTCTATTGACTCACAGCCATGATGGAACCCACGTTCCGCGAGCGGTTTAACCGGTGAACGAGCATAGCACAGCAGCTGAAACGCACGTATATAATCGCGGTCATTGGGTATGGATGTAACCTATTTCCGACTAGCACGGTCTTCAACCGCCTGCTCTATTCCGTAGATGAGTGGGCCAGATGTAAGTGCGTCAGGTCAAACCTGATCAACTAATATATTCCCTGCCAGTTTTTGCAGGCACGCCATAATATTCCTAGCTCGATCAATATTAAGTATGCGGGTAATGCACGGATCTTCAGAATTCTCCAATAGTATCGAAATGTTTTAATAACGTCCATGGTATAACCCGTTGCATCTGAGAAAACCCAAACCCCCCTCGCAGATTTTAACATGAAGCACGCTGTCCAGGGTGGTTTTCGAAAGATGCAAAAACCATTTAACCCATAGTCTTATCAACCGATCAACATTCTTAAGCGAGACCCCAGTAACCTTATTATTTTGCAGACCATACTGTAAGGATGGGACTAGTCTTATCTTGGTGGGCACCGAATCAAGGTAGCCTTTTGGTTCGGCCTCAGAAAGGCTGCCTCTACATTCTTTAGTCGAATGAAATGGTGTTTTGAAACAGATGGTTTCCTGATACCCGTCGACTCAGACAATAGCCCCAAATAATTGAAAGCTAAGATACAGGTCATCGAAAGCATTATATTTTCTCCAATCTGAAACATGGACTTTGAGTGCGGAAGTGGCTTTTTGCCACACAGTTCCACAGAAATGTGGAACTCGTTAAGGCGGAGCATTTTTTCGAGTTAATGAACATGCCGCCTGCCTTTATAAACCTGTCTACCTCATCTAGAATTAATGTCACCTCAACTTGGCGATGGTTTAGGACCACCAAGTCATCGGGAAAAGCCATGGGCACTACAGCCAGCCCTTCCTTGAGAATACCACCGCGTTGAAAATAAATGGTAACCGCGATTTTGTATTTGTGGGTTAATAAATAAAATACAGTTATTATATTGATAACGTTTATTACAAAAGTTTAGAACCGGGTTTGGGAGCTTAAGATCTTAATAGGAATGGCGAGTGAAGTCTGAAAATAATCCCTATTCTTTAAGGTCGATACACAGTACTTAGGCCAATACATAACATTTACTCCCTCTTTTAAATTATAGATATATGTATTAAGGTGTTTGCTTGCAATGCAAAAACATTCTTAAGGAAGGCCTCAGAAACCTTAATATTTTGCAGACCATACCATGACGATAGGATTAAGTGGCCCCTAATCAAGATAGCCTTCTTGGCCGGCATCAGAGAGACTGCCTCTACTTTTTTTTCCAACTACTGCTGGAGTTTTGAAACAGATTGTTTTCTGATATACGTCGACTCAGACAAGAGATCCACTATGGTCAAATAAATCTTAGCGATTTTGTGTTTGTGGCTGGATAAATAAAATGCAGTTATTCTATTGGTAACGTCCATTACAAAAGTTTAGAACCGGGTTTGGGGAGTTAAGTTATTACTCGAGGGCAAGTGAAGCGTCATTCTGATTCGCACCTCATCTCACGTCTGATCATTTTTGTGGGGAGAGTGTATCAGATCGAAACTAGTAACAAAGTATGTAAAAGGTCCCAAAACAATCCCTATTCTTTAAGGTCAATACAGAGTACTTAGGGCCAATACACAACATTTGGTCGCTCTTTTAAATTATAGATATATGTATGAAGGTGTTTACTGAGGGGGAAATCTTAATGGGGGGATTCGATGACATGTTGACCTGTATGGTGTTTGTGGAACAAGTCTTGTTGAGGTATCGCTTCCTTTTTAATCGTTGGTGTACTAGGCAACACGTACCACTGGTGTTGCGGCTGGAGTTGTAGGCGTTGTAACTGTTGCCGAGTTAGGTGCGTTGGCATTGTCCGTTCTTGTTTCATAGAAATGGAGGCTTCTCGATGAGGCTATCAGGTCGACGTGTCCCTCTTGACTCGTATCTCCATGTTCTTGTATTTGTGGTTGGTCTGAAAAAGTTCTAATTTGATCTATATGACATTTTACTTCCCATCTTGCGTACTCGATTTCATAATAAAGATCTTCCGAGCGAGTGGTGATAGTGAACTTCTTATCCAGCGGTTCGTTTAATAGAGTATCAAAGGAGGTGATCTGCGACCGAACGACATGGACGACGGACATGGCGATCTGCGGCCGAAGGACATAACCAAGCTCGTCGCATGAATTTTGCATGTATGTCTGAACCCCACTTCAAAACACCATTGACACAGCTTACACGTATCTGTTTCGTTAAGGCGAGGGTCTCTATTGTGGGAGCGTCGCATTGCGTCCATATACCATGCGCTCCAACAATCAAAGGGGTGAATACGAATTTTATGTACTGTTATCTCTTTCTAAGTGCTTTAAGTAAATAATAATAATAATAATAATAATAATAATAATAATCGTATTTATTTGGAAATGCATCAATACATAGAGTAGTAAGTGCATTGCAAAGATAGCATAAGGCGGCAAAGTTTAGCAAATACTACTCTTACACTCAACCGCCGAACGCTTTACATTATAAAGGTCTTAGAGTAGGAAAAACAAACAAAACAACGACCTAACCAAGTTACAATTCTAACAGAAAAAAAAACAATTTCTAAAGCGAAAGAAACGATCACAAAAAAGTGTTCACTCTTGCAAAAATAATCCCTTCAACTGAAGCCCGACGGAGGTGAAGGTGGGTTGTATAATTTAGGACTACAATAAGAAAAACTACGCTGGAAAAGCTAAGTCTTATGCCGGGAAACTGATAAAACTGAGACCTGCCTGATGCTCACCCTGTGAACTTCACCACGAAAAAGAAATTTGTCCCTCAAGTATGCCGGCTCAGAACATATTATTAGCTTATGCAGGAAAACGAGATAGTAGTATTTCATAAATAATTCAATATTTAGCCAGGCTAATTCTTCATTTATTTATTTATTTATGTATTTAAATAATAGGGTTATCCAATAGACAGCTGACCTGTCCTATTACAGGATAACACAATTTAACAAAGCTTAACTTAACCTACAGAACATAGCAAGTACTTATCACTTAAATCTAAAAACTAAACCATTTAATTCCTAAATAATTGCAAGACACAGTATGCAGGTCATAATACAAATATTGAAGTAAACATACTTTGAGAGCACAGAAAAAAAAAGAGAAGAACTACACGATCATCAATCGCGAAATTTCTTCCATTTACTGTGCATTTTACCCTTGCCACGCAAACAGTTAATTATTTCTTTAGAAAACCAAACCGGATATTGAGATTTTTTTATTGTTTCACGGGGGATATATTTGTTTATAAGGTCATCTAAGAAGTTATAAAGATAGGATACATTACCGTCAACGTCTAATTTTAAAACCTGGTTCCATCGGCAGTCCCGCAATTCAGCGTTTAAAGAAGCATAGCCAGCCCGGTCAAACAGAACTCGAGAATAGTTCTGAGAGGATCTAGATCGCACAATACTTAGATTTAAAGTAATATCAAGAGCCCTGTGATGGTGGTTTTCCGATCTAAAACCCTACCATTTACATTAAGAATATTATTAAACTATTTTAAATTACTAGAGTAGAAGAAGTCAAGAAAACTTAAACTCACTGGGTCCGTCGCGCTGCCTGGTAGTAGAGACAAGTCACTGGAAGCTTGCGTCCATCCGAGATGAGGCAAATTAAAGTCACCGACCACAAGTATTTAACTTTTGTGATATTTCTCCAATACTCCTTCCAATTTGGTAAAGAATGCTGTATAATTATTTAAAGAGGCATACGGTGGAATTTAAATAGTACATATCAAGAGCCTCCTCCCTCCCCTCAAAACGATAGAGATCCATAAATCCTCCACAATATTATCGTTGCCGCACAGATATGTTAAGGTGCTACCTTTGAATGATTCACGAATTCCCAACAAGACTCCACCACCGTCCCGCTTGCCCATCGTTATGGGATTTCCGTCCAATCGAAAGACCGAATATCCCTGAAGAAATAACTCACAGTACGAAATTTCTGGTTTTAACCACGTTTCTGTTATGCACATAATATCATAATCGGCATTACAAATTGCTTGGAAGAAATCAACGCATTTTGTTTTTAGGCCTCTGATATTCTGATAGAAGATAGACACCGCGTGTTCAGCCATTGCAGTAAGACAATCTCAAACCGTTTTAGAGTTTTATATTCAATGAGACGAGTTAGAGATGAAGATTGTTAGGGTCGATTTCAGATAGGATGCGGAGTGGACGAGAGTTCTCCTCTTTCTTGACAAATATCTTGGAGTCCTTCACCCAGCAATACTTGAATTGGAGATCCCTATGGCGTTCCCGAGACTTAGCAAAGATTGACTTGCACTACGGTGACAGGTGTTCATTTATATATATTCTGGTATTTGCGTCAAATCCCAATTTCTCCGATGCAATATTAGAATGTTTCAAAGCTTTGGCAGCTTTGAGTAGTTGGTTTCTCTTTTCTAGGGATACAAATTTTATCACAATATTTTTAAGTAAAGATCCAGTGTCTTTGTGCGGAAAATGTATTACTCTATGATAGGTTACTACATCAGTTTTATCAATCTCTACATTTATGGCGTCAGCGATTTTTATACTTATGTGAGACATGATCAAACTTCCTAATTCCACAAATGAATCTAACTAGATTGTTTTGTGCTATCTGTAACTTATGCATATTAAAGCAATCTAAACAAGGATAATAGATTGTACTGCAATAACAGAAGATTGGCAAAATTAACATTTCGCAAAGTTATTTTCTCAATTTAAAGTTAATTAGATACCGATTAGCATACAATGTTCTGATTTTAAGATAGTCTTTCAATAACATATTCTTTACATGGCTGGTAAACCTCAACCTTTCATCAATTGTAAGTCCCATTATATCTGCTGCTGAAGAGAACTGCAAATCATGAGAACCGATGTTAATCTTTAGTACATTTCTGATACGATTTCTAACATTATTGGAACAACATAATACAACACTTGATTTACTTTCATTTATTGATAAGCTGTGATCGGCGGAATATGCACATAGACTGCGAATATCGGCATTCAGTGCCGCAGCTGCCAGATCAGGTCTAAGTGGGGAACAAGAATGAACAAGTTGGGTATCATCAGCAAAGTATTGAATAATTAAATGATTGATACAGGAAGTGAGATCAGCCGTGTATATTAGAAATAACAATGGTCCCAAGACAGACCACTGCGGTACGCCGGACTGAATCAGCTGAAATTCAGAACGGTGCCCCCCCAACTCCGTACATTGACTCCTACTATGCAAGTATGATTGAAAGAAATGCTGAACATTAGTGGAAAAACCAAAATAATTCATTTACGCACACAAAAGTGCATGATTTATCTTATCAAAAGCTTTTGAGTAATCTATAGAAACCAAAGCTACTGCCATTCCCTTGTCCAAACTGTTCATCAAAGTATCAGTCAAATTTAACAAAGCTGTGTTTGTACTATGCGAGGGTCGAAACCCTGACTGTCCAGCGAGGAGTATTCTAGCGTTATCCAGAAAACTGGTCATTTGACATTTTACAACTCGCTCTAGTATTTTTGACATTATGGGCAATAGGCTTATTGATCTTAAGTCTGAGGGGGCAAGTGGGCGAGTAACTTTGGGAATCGGAACAACGACAGCCTGGCGCCATTTTATTGGAAAGTAATTACTTTCCAAACACCTATTAACTATATGTACTATATGTAGCAGGACAACCGGCAAACATATTGTTATCATAGACAATGTAATGCCGTCAACCCCAGAAACGTTTGCTTTAATACCTTTTATTATATCTGAAATGGTCGCAGGCTCAACAAGTGTAAAATCAAAGATAGGCTTATCTACATCCAACCTATTACTGTAATAGACGTTTAAAAGGTCTTGCTTGTTTAATAGGTCTTGCTTAACATTTGCAGTATGAAAAACAGACATAAAGTAGTCGTTAATCAAAGATGGATCGCGAATGCCTGATGGAAGTTCAGACGTAGTCGACCTACTAATATTCAGTGTTGCAATCTCGGACCAAAGTTTTCTTGAATCTTTATTTTGTTCATGATAAGCCAGATAAGCTTTTTTTTTCTCTTCGAATCGAAGAGAGAGTCAAATTACGAATATTCTGATAGTACCTATATTTATTCGGAGACGGACTTAGCCTGTAATTAGTATATGCTCTCTTTCTTTCCTAAATCATTTCTTTAATAGGATAAGTCAACCAAGGCACCCTGAAATGTGTAATTATCAATGCGAACAAGTTCACTGGGAATATCATCGGCAAGCCAAGTCTCAGTCACCCCAAAAACATCAACAGAATCAGCCCGCAACATGTCAACAAATCCATCAAAATCACTCATCAAAGAACGAACATTTAAAGAGCATATTGTAATAGAATTCCTATAGAATTTAGCCATAATAAATTCTGCTTTGTAAGTTAGTTAAAAAAGTTTGATATACATGACAATTTCGATCTCTGACGCTATATTATTATTAATAACACAATTGTTGCATAAATAAACATCCGAATTACAATTTTTAGAATCGTGTTTTTGAGAACACTTAAAACAAATAGCATCGTTTTTACATCCTTCTGGAAATGATCAAAACAGGCACATTTAAAACATTGGATAACATTTAAATAATCGCATAGTTCGTATTTTTTCCAACCTAACCAAACATGACCCACTTGAATTAAATATTTTCTAACTTCTGGAGAAACTTCAATTATAACGTTATACACATTTCTTATAGGTAATTTGGCTATTAATTTAATGTAATTTATAAAAAAGAAACTGCTCAATTCGTTAAGAGCAAATAATCCCTTGACAATAGCACTATTGTCAGAAAATTCATCATCGAAAATAACATTTTTTATTTTTAATGTCGGATTATGTTTTCGCGCAGGATTAACATTTAGTTTACTGCCAAACTTAGTATCTAATGCATTGTTCAACTTATTTAAATTAACCGAATCCTTACAGTCAACAGCAACACCATTCATGATTTTTTCGTTCCATCCACACAGATGTTTTGCCGTAGCAAACTTACTGAACTCGTTATAGTTTTTACGACGCCTTCATCGGAATTAACACTAGTATATTTAACAATCAAAACAGGTGAATTATTTAAATTCTTTCTCAGCGATTCATTGTACGTTAAGGCACTTTTATTAACGGCATGTGCTGGCTGACTTGCCGATTGATTTTTTACAACCGAACAGTTCTTCAAATTACGCACTATATATTTTAGAAGGTTAGTCGAACAGTCCATTTCGTCGATCAACTTCTCCATTAACTTTTTTTCGCGATGCAGACACTCTATTTCTTTTCAGAGGACTATGATATCAGCTTTATTGCCTTGGAAATGCACAACACATTCGGAAGCACTAGCTTTACATAAATCGCAAAACCAATAAACATTCTCACACTCTGCAATCAGTCTATTAAGCTCATCCTTCAAATTAACACAGAAAGGGTGGATTTTTTTTGACGTAGTTTACACTGTATGCTTTTAGAATTAACAATAAAGTTATCGGAGCAACACTCACATACGTTCACGTCGCACGACATTCTGACTGACCGGCTTATTTTTTACGGTGCTATGCATCATTTAAGCTGATGTTATTGCCCTGATGTTATTGTCAACTAGATATGGCTTGTACAGCCGCTCGTTGCGATGGTACACATAGGGTTCAACTTCCACTGGTCAATAAGCTTGAGAGTATGTGGTCAGTTTTTTCACGACATCATCGTAACGCTATATTATCTTTCCCTACACTACAGGACAAGCCTGGAGAGTGTGATATATTGACCCTATTGACTGAATCACACCCATGATGGCACCAATGTTCAGTGAGCGGGTTGACCGGTGAATCCCTGCAAGGGAGATCAGTGTACCGCAGCCAAACCGCACGGATATAGTCGTGGTCAGACCAGTTATTGTATATGGATGTAACCCATTCCCGACTGGTACCGTCTTTAACTGCCCGGTCTATTCCGGAGGTGAGTGGATCGGATGTAAGTGCGTTACGCCAAACCTGATTAACTGCTATATATTCCTTACCTATTCCCTACTTTGCAAGCGCCCCATCCTATCTCTAGGTCGATCAGTATTGAGTATGCGGGTAATGCACGGATCTTTAGTATTCTCTACGAGTTTATCGAGATCTTTTAATAACGTCAATGGTATAACTCGTATTGGGCCGTCCCCAGAGAGATTATCTCTTCATTCTTTAACCACTGCTGGAATTTTGAAACAGATGGTTTCCTGACACCTGTCGACTTAGACAAGAGCGTCAAATAATTGAAAGCCGAAATACAGGTCACCGGAAGGATTTTATTTCCTTCAACCCGAAAAATGGACTGTGCGTGCGGAACTAACTTTTTGTCCCCCAGAAATTTGGAAGTTGTTAAGGCTAGTTAATGTTAATGATCGAGTTAATGATCATGCTGTGCTCCTTCATAAACCTGTCTACCTCATCTACAATCAATGGCATCTCAACTTTGCTATCGTTTAGGAACACCATGTCATCAAGAAACGCCAGGAGCACTACGGTCACCGAACACTACGTTGGAAAGAAATGGTGAGAGCGGGTCGCCCCGTTTCAGTTCTCTCCGAATTATCATCGGCCTTGTATACCATTGTCCAACCTTTATGGTGGTGGACTCTCTTAGACCTGATAAGCATGCATCTCGCTTTCAACTCTTAGCCGGCGTAGTGCCCTCGCCACTGAATGATGAGAGACGGTATAGGAAGCCTTTTGCACGTCGAGGGTTACTACACTATACGGCTTCCGAGGATCATTACATTTGACAGAACACTGTTCACTTCAACAAGCCCGCGTCGGTGTATGCCACCGTCCGCCAGTGCTCATGGAAGACCGCTATGGATTATCCGATAGAGGGGATGGTGAACTGTTAAACCAACTGCAAAGGGGCACCAGCTCTTTGCCGGCTTCCTATCTCCGTCTTTTGAAACTTGTATAGCGCATGACGTTTTCCTCGATCGCGGATAAACACACCGCCCAAGTACTGCCGTAAAGATCAGGCTCAAAACCACCGAACTGATCTTTTCGAGTCCCGCAACCAGGATTTCATCAATGCCTTCATCCAGAGAAGTTCAAACATCTTCTTCGGTTATCGGTCTGAAGTTTGTCAAGCCGGCTTTTTATCCCGGTTAAACTCATTGTCCTGAAGTGATTCGGTTTCTAGAATACCTCCATACAGCGCTTCGACATCCTCCACAGGTGGTGGAGGATGGCTCATCAAATATATTATCCGAAAAGACTAGTTCTGCTAGAGCCAACCTGTTATGGGCGAACAAGTCCTGTGCCTTCTTGTAATTAGTAGCACCCTGGTGCTCATCATAATGGCATATATACTGCTTGTGGGTATGTTTTCCGACGAATCGCAAACATTCGAAGAAACATTTACAGCAGGAACATTAGTATTACTGACACTATTGGACTTATCCCTTCTCTGCTCGTCCAAACGATCAACGGGCAACATTACCGTTAATCGAATAGAAATAATAGTTACTGTCAAAGGCAATTTCTCGAACTCTCTTTTTCCAGAGTTTTTGACTATCGACACCGCTAGACAGGGCGCGGTTAAAAGATGATTCATCATTGTGGAATGGAAAATTTTATTTTCTCGCGAGCCTAACAGCAAATGATCTTCTGGTGCATTTAGCATATCAGAATCTCGCCTCCGCTCAGTTGCAGCCAGCTGCTTCCGATATTTGTCAGTATCATAAATATGTCAGGATCGCAACCTTCCTATGTATACCTAGAGTCGCTGCCTGGGTATACCGCTTATCCAAGCGCATTCGCACAACCAGTCTCAGAAGCGGCCTGAAAAGCAGTTTGGGAGAGACTGGCTGCTCTGATATTGGAGCCAGTAATGTATTTCTGGGGCTGCGCCTTGTGTTCATGCGCTCGTGTAGTATGAAAATCCATGAATGTCGGATCGCAATTGGGTGCACAGCTGCAGGTCCTTGCACGTTTGAGCTAGTCGATGGATGCTAACCTTGCTCCAGGACTGGAACCCTACACCTCAGTCGTCACATAAGGGTGGATTTGAAGATGTACGGCTTCCCAAAACAGAAGCAGGGACTGCAGGGACTGTTGAAAGGCATAACCTTAGTTTTTTTCCACACTTTGATCCTCCCAATTTGCGGTTTTCGTTTCTGGTCTCCACATATGATTGCCGAGATATGACCTCGGTAGAAGTTCCTGACAGGCAGCTCACCTGAAATAGTGAAAAGATGTTTTCAGTACCTCTCAAGTGCAAAGTGACCAGAGATTTCAAAAAATGCAATTTTTCTGATAAAAGGGATGGACAAGGTTTCCGCTGGTATTCAGGACTAAATATTCGAATTACCAAATATTCAGATACGATTGACTCAATACAATAAGAGGTAGGTGGCATCGCTATACTGGTTAAACGGTGTCTGATAACTAAAAATTTAAGAGTTAATGAGAGTCAAATCAAAATAATAGGAGTCAGGATAAAGATGGTGCACGTACCTATTCATTAACCTGTCCGTAATTACGTGACGAGGCATTAAACAACATGTTTGATTATACATATGTTGGCAAACCTCCCATCCAGCGTTTAGTTTGATAGAGTATCCTGACAAGCAGGCGATCTGCGGCTGAAGGATAACCAAACTCGTCGCATGAGTCTTTTAAATTTACAGAGTGGTGTGAACCACGCTAAAATATTTAAGAGAAAGATTCATATTTTTGGTTCTGACCGTATTTATACAATCAAAATACTGATTAGGCATTAAAAATGCTAATTGACAAAACAGTAGTAGTTTTCCATATTAAATCAACTGAATGGCTGACGTAACTCCTCCATCCTTAAAGAGTGCCATAAATTACATTAAATTATTTTTGAGAGTTTTTATGACCTCAGATATGAATATCATTATTGTTATGGTTGACCTTGAGCAAATATTTTTTTGAACTTTGGACATAAGAACATTTTACAAAGGATTATCAGTGAAATTGTTCTGATCACATATCAAAATTGTTCGACCGCTAACTTGCCTGTATTGGAGTATTAAGCCATTTCGAGGTGTCTTTCTGAATGCTTAATTCATGTTGAATATCAGAACTTTTTCAATATGAATATTTTATAAATTGAATAATTTTAACTTGTCATCTAATGGTTCTACATTTCTAGAAGTATTTTTTAGTACAATATTCGGTAAAAGAATTTCTTGAAATCTCTTACTTGTAATCAAATTATTTTTCAAAATAATATCTTTTATTCTTATGTTACAGTATTGATATAACTCAATTGGGTAGGTTTCTTCAATCCTTTCAGTTCCAATGGGTGATATAAGTGCCACAGGGGGTTTAATGCAACCTAGAGGGAAATACGCTCATTGGATTTACCCAGGCCGATACCCGATAATTTTTCATTTCTCAAATAAACCATTGTCTGAGCAAAAACTCCTGGAGTTGTCAGACAATACTTCCGATATTGAAGATGAACCCTTCATTGATAGTCATTCAGAATATGACGTAATCCTCAACAGGTTCCAGTGATGAATTTTCGGGACCATCTACAAGCAAAGTCCACGAAATGTTCATCTTCTGATGAAAGCGAGAATGACAAAACGGTAGAATAGAATAATTAGAAATTAGAATAATTTTGGACCAACGAAAATCTGTAGATAACATTTTTTTAAAAATATTACGTATCCCAACCGAAAAACCCTGTACACTTTTCGCAAAACTCAACAGGCCATCTATTGAGTTGAACTTTTTTCAAGCTGTTCCCCAAAAGCCTTGTTCTATCGATTTCCGGGAAAACCAATGAAAGATTGGAGATAGTTCATGAAAAAAAGAAATTATCTATACTCAAAACTGATCACTATGAAATAATGATTGTCATTTGATATTTTCTCGTAATGTCCTATAATAAAGTGCCTGCACAGCGACGCTACTGGTCTACTAATACTTCTTAGCAACACTAACCTAATACACTTGGCAACACACTGATCAAACAAACAATTTCCAAGAATAGATTCCAGTTACCGTCTTTCAAACTATATTTAAATTCCCCCCAAAAGCCAGATGACGCCCATAAAATATATTAAATGGAAGAAGTGCTTTTGTGCTTGAAGCAATTTTTTTTAAGATGAGGCTATGTCTAAGTTCAAGGCAAGAAGTTGCTTGAAACAGTACCTTCCTCTAAAAGAGGTGTAAAATCTGGGTTAAATGTGATTCAACAACTGGCTATACATACGACTTGAATATATATTCAGGAAGAGATGAAAATAGAAACCAAAATTCAACTCTAAGGGAAGGTGACGGCATGAAGTTAGCAGAAACTATTCGAGATACAGATGTTAGACCATGGTTTGACAGATTTTTTAGTAGAACTCAACATATAAATAAATTACCTTTTGCTGCAGTTGGTACATCAATAATTACCAGAAAAAACATACCAAAATTCGATATAGACAGAAAACATCAAAGAGGTTAAGCTCAGTTTTTATGCTGTCAGTCTGGTATATATGAATTATGTTTGTATTCACCAAAAATCACTTTTTAAAAGCAGTTATTTATTTATGCAGAAACAATATACAATCAAACTTTGATCAGAGTTACTACAATAATGAATCGATAATTAAAAAATTGGTTCTTATAAGTCATGGTTGCTTAATGGTATCCTGTTCGCACGTCACCATGAACACCATCGTCAGCAAGATGTAAGGGTCATCGATTGGTTTTTGTAGGCCATGATTGCTTAATGGTATTCGGCACGTAAGCCAGCAATATGTAGGGGTTATTACCTGGTCTATTTCGGATATAATTACTTCCTCCTTAAGTGTCTTCTTGTCATCAAGAAGATTCTCGAGGGTGTCTAGGGGTAGTTTAATTTTTGGTCCAAATAGTAGCTGGGCTATCCTCTTCCTTTTTCTAAGAAGGATGTAAAATAAAGCTAAAATCAAGAGAATAATTAAGGTTGTACTAGAGATGGAGAGGCTGGTTTGCGTTAGAGGTTCCAATTGAAAAGGTTTGGATGGATGGAATTGGATGAAATTGTTTCTTGAGTCTTCGTTACAGGTGCGTATGCTTTTCCCAGAATATGTAACGTTTCATTCGAGAATATTAAGCAGCTTTTGTCAACAGTTTCTTTGTACACTTTCACCAGGGTAGTCGTGCTGATGACTAAGGACTTGTCAGTTTGATAGACAATGGGTTTGTCCAGTTGGACGGCCTGGCACATCTTTACGACTGGTAGGCGGCAGTTGTGGGCCACGGGCTTTGAGCAAATGTATTTATTTTCACTCTTGTAGCAAGATTTAAACCATTTTTCTTTGCCATAATATTTTGTTGGTGGTAGTATAATGATCCCATCTATATTTTGAACGGAGTAGATGAGGGATAATTCGAGGGTAACGGGATATAAAATAGGAATTTTTATTATTATGAGCATCTCGCTGTCTGTTACACAAATAATCGATTTTGTATGTTCAATTAATTCGTAAGGATGTTGGTCACTTGAGATTAGTGAATGTGTGTAGCGATTACTTAGTAGCATTAACTTAGTGTAGCGATTTCGCAATAAATCTTCTAATTCGTATGTATCCCTTAAGGATAATAGTTCTAAATTAGTCAAAGAATTTTGGGCTAAAGCGAGACTTCGTAACGTCATTAAGATTATTTTATTGATTCGTTCTTTTTGCGAGTTGTTGGTGGTAGACGTCATCTAGAAATGGTCCTAGTTCATTTTTGTGTTTTTGCACGTAGTTCTGATTAATTGTAAGATTGTTGTCGTATCCGATATCTTCGGCATATGGTCCATGGAGTAAGAAGAATGGTGAGTATTTAGTAGAGCATGTCTGCTTTGGTTATAGATCAAAACCGCATGCGTGGCTAGGTTAGCTATAGTTTCTCTTTTATGTTGTTCCTTTAGGATCCGGATTTTTTCTGTTAATGTAGAGTGGAATCTTTCGATGGGTGAATTTGAATTGTGACTTCTCGCTGTCGTAAAATGGAGTGCTATCTGGTGTAGGGTTAAAAATTCCTTTAGTAGGGCGTTGTTGAATTCCGTCCCAGAGTCGCAGATTATTTTTTTGGGTAGTTGTGATGGGAGAAATAATGCCGTAGTTTCGAGAGTATATTGAGAGCTGTCTCATCTGGTATAACATAGGCTTGTGCATATCTGGTGAACGAGTCTATGATAGTTAAAAATAGATTCTCCTGAATTTCATAAGGGTCAATATGTAACGTATGAAAGGGTTTTGCGCTTAAGAGTGGTCCATTATACAGTATCTTATAAGGGTGTCTTTCATATTTATTTCGTAAGCATAGGACGCATTGATTGATAAAATCTGTTATAGTAGCCTTCAGGTTGGGCCAATAATATCTTGTTTTTAGATGTTGGTAGGTTTCGGTTATGCCGTTGTGGTTTGTGCTGTGGTAGTCATATATAATTTGTTTTTGTTCTGATTCCTGTTCAATGTCTTTCAATAGTTGTTTCGTAAACACTATTTTTATAGGTGCATCCAGCATTTTTGGTAGTTCCGTCTGTAAGAAGGATATGCATTCTTGCTCTTCAGTATACAATCCGTGTGTAGAAGTTTGTAGTATGACGGGTTTTAGAGCGGACATTATTTCGTTTTTCCAATTTGTGGTAAGTTTTAGTATATGAGAGAAATGTGTCCCATGGAATTTAGAGGTGTCTTCTATTTTATATTCTTCTTGATTTGTATAGATATGTATTTGGAATCGAAATGTGTTCAAGTGATTTTCCGAAAATCTGATTCCATAAACGGGTTCTTCGCAAGAGGAATGAATAGTATTACCGTCATTATTGCTAGGTTCTTGATTCGTAGTTTCGGGCAGTGTATTTAGGAGGTCATCATAATCTTCAGGGGTCATGTCCAAATCGGATTGACATATCATGGATTCCGTTTCCATCATGTTAATGTCCAGTCTTGATAGGGCGTCGCTGCTTGATTCTCCTTCTCTCTCTTGTACTGTACCTCAAAATTGTATTCTTCTAGTTTGATCTTCCAACGGACTAGTCTTAACTATTGATCTTTCAGTTTGAAGAATCATACAAGTGGGTTGTAGTCGGTTTCAATAAGAAATCTCCTGCCGTAAACGTAGGGTCTAAAGTGCTTGCAAGATTCTAATATTGAAACCATCTCACGTTCTATCGTGGAATAGTTTCCTTCGGTTGTGTTTAGAGTACGAGAATAATAAGCGATGGGGTTTCCTTGTTGAGAGAGCACAGAACCTATAGCAATGTTAAAGGAGTCAGTCGTTACTGTAAACTTTTTTTCGAAATCCGGATATCGGAGAATCGGAGCATTGGTAAGAAGGTCTTTACATTTCTGAAAGCATTCTTTATATTCGTCGTCGTCAATATCTATCTTTGTGCCTTTTCTGGTACACTTCGAGAAAGGGTGTGTTATTCGCGCAAAGTTAGGGATGAATCTTCGATAAAAGCCAATGAGTCCAAGAAAACTTTTTATTTCCTTTAATGTCCGCGGCAGGGCTAATTGTTGGACTGCTTCTATTTTTGTTGGCTTCGGTTTTATGCCTTCTGGTGTAACGATATGGCCAAGGAATGCGACTTCTTTTGTCAAAAATTCACTCTTGTCAAGTTGGACTTTTAAGTTGACTTGTTGAAGTTTTCGAAAGATTTTACTCAGGTGTACTAAGTGGTCTTGTAGCGATCGTGAAAAAATAATGATGTCGTCCATATAGACAAAACAACATTTATAAAGATATTCTTTTAATACGCAATCCATCATTCGTTGGAATATGGCCGGTGCATTTTTTAAACCGAATGGCATTCGTGTATATTCGAAGTGACCGTGTGGAACTGTGAAGGCCGTCTTTATTGTTGATTTGGGATCTATTTCGATTTAATGAAACCCTTGTGCTAGATCGAGGGTAGTGAAATAGATTGATCGTCCAAGATTATCTAATATTTCATCTATTCTTTGTAGAGGATACTTGTCTTCAACTGTTTTCTCGTTTAGTTGTCGGTAGTCTATTACCATTCGATATTTTCTCACCCCTAATGCGTCTAGTTTTTTGGGTACGATCCATACTGGGGCTGAATATGGGGATTCAGATGGTCGTATGATTTTTTCTCTAATAGTTTATTAATTTGAGAAGATATTTCGGCTTGCATTGTCTGTGGATGTCTGAATGATCTGGTATAGACTGGTTGGTCATCTTGTGTTTTTATCTCGTGTTTTATCGAAGATGTAAAAGTTAGATCACTGTTTTCGGAATAGAAAATATATTTGTATTGTTTGTATAGTTTCATGGTTTTTTCCTTTTCTTCATGAATTAAATGCTCTAGCCTAATTTGATCTAAAACGGGATCTTCTGTGTTCTTATATGTCAGGTGAGTATTGAGTTCAAATTCTTGCAAGGGTTTTACGCGGATGGGTGTGGGATAGCCTTCATATCCTGGCGGAGGTTCTTTTGTTTCTATAAATCCATTTTTTGCAGTATAGATTCCAGCTGGTATCTGGTGATCGTTCATCTCGATTGTCGGTACTAATACATCCCCATTTGGTATTGTCACTGGAAGTTTTGTAAGGCATTTGGTTTGATGGTAAACCTTAAATGGTATGCATACGTTATATCTGTCGATGGTAAACGTACGATCCTTATAATTTAAAATGGCACCGAATTTTAGAAGTTTGGCAGTTCCAAATAATATATCAAATGTATCATGCCATTCTGCTATACGAGCGGTAATAACTTCTAGTATTCCTATTTCCGAGAAAATTTTGCATTTGGTATTTCTGTCAAATGTCTGTTCCTTTTTCATGGATTTTATAATAAATTTCTCTCTAAATTCGTGTTTTTTATCAAAATATTGTGCGGCTTTTGGGGTTAGTATGGTGTCGGAGCCTCCGCTATCAATTAATACTTTAAGTTTTGTATTACGTAGATAGAAGAAGGGTAATCTGATGGCTCGTGGAAAGTTGTAGTTATTTAATTCTAGGTAGGTGGTTCGTCTTCGGAGGCTTCTAGTGGAAAATCCTCTTCTATACGGTCAGAATGTCTTTGAAAATGTTGCAGAGTTTGAGGTTGTTTAAAAACATTAATCGGTCCTTGTGAAAAAGGCTTGTGACTTATGGGTTTGTTTATATCTCCAAAAGGTTTTGGTTTAAAGCTTTGTTGAGGCTTTTGTTTTAAAGGTCGTTTCAAATAATTCATATAAGCGGCCTGTTGTCTGTAATTATCGTGTGCGATGCATTTCTGGTATGCATCTTCAAGAGAATTTAATGTAAAATGTGACAAATATTCGCCATATGGGTTATTTATCCCTGTGCTAAATGTCTGTAGGGCTAGATTCTGAAAATGGGGGTTTTTAAATGCCTTTGTCGCGGCATCAGAGTGTAAATTTACGTGTTGCAATAAATCGTTTAGTGCTGTATTAATTCTTTGATAATATTCCTGGTAAGTCTCTGTTTTCTTTTGAGCTGTACTGGTTAACTGAGTTATCAAGATAGAGTCTAATCGAGTGTCACCGTATTTCCTTAATAGGCTGGGTTTTACTTCGTCCCAAGTAAACTTGTTTTCGTAGTTTAAGTGGTCCCGAGGTTCTCCCTCAATGTTCGAAATTATATTATCGGCTAATATAAATTGTTGAGTATCTGATAGAGTTCTAGGGCTCAGAAAGAGCAGTAAAGTTTCTCGCTATTTATAAATGTAGAAAGATTCTTTCCTATTGAGAACTTTGGCAGAGTATTACAAAGGTTTATTAAGTCAGCATCTGCAATAGTTGCCATTTTTACTTCAATTGTATCTCGTCTTGAAGTAGAATATGGTTTTTTACAGGTTTTCTCTTTTACAGAGGTTTTTCCTGGTAAGCTTTCTTCTGTTACGAAGGTTTTATAAGCTCGGTAATCGGCTAGTTAATTTTTGATTATTGTAGACAAGCTTGCGAGGGGTATTTCTTTATAATTGCTCATAAATAATAATAATAAAAAAAGACAATAGGTTAGTTACTTACAGGAAGAGGAAAGTCTTCATTAAAGATGATTTCTTGGGATCTGCTGCTTAACAACTGAACTTGACCGATTTTTCACAGATGAATTCTCGTGCAGCGGGGATCCTGTTCGCAGCGCCAATTATGTTTGTATTCACCAAAAATCACTTTTTAAAAACAGTTATTTATTTATACAGAAAGAATATACAATCAAGCTTTGATCAGAGTTACTACAATAATGAATCGATAATTAAAAAACTGGTTCTTATAAGTCATGATTGCTTAATAGTATCCTGTTCGCACGTCAGCATGAACACCATCGTCAGCAAGATGTAAGGGTCATCGATTGGTTTTTGTAGGCCATGATTGCTTAATGGTATTCGGCACGTAAGCCAGCAAATACACCATCGTCAGCAAGATGTAGGGGTTATTGCCTGGTCTATTTCGGATATAATTTATGCAGTGTCATGAAAGGATAACAAAGATGTATAAATCTTTTCAGATTGTCATAGTGATGAAATGACTGTAGCAAACAGAAAAGCGAAAGATGGAAGCCGATCAGAAATTCCTTCTAGAAAGTCTTCCTAGAAAACCGGCAAATGGTGGAAAAGAGTTTATTATGGGCTACTAATGAAAATAGCTGTCAATTCCCGGATCATATTTACTGAGCTAAAAGAACGAGAAAAAAATTAAAAGAATTTTTTGGATTATGTAGTTTTGCTGGCTGAATTTCTAAAAAGTTATGGCCGATAACATGCAAAAGTGGTACGCAGAAGACAATATGGTAGGCCGTCATCAGGTTCCAGGCTACTGAATATAGGGGACCACTTACATATCGAAGGGGCACAACAAGAAGAAGACATCGCCGTGCCAAGAACAAACAAAAAAGAAGAATAAAAACAATTTGTGTGGCTTGCAGTGTGTTACTATGCAGACACTGTTTTACTGCTTATCACACTTAAAATATGAAAATTAAAAAGGTTTTTGATCATTTTCTTTTTTTTTATGTCCCCACAACTAGTACTAATGGGACATATATGTTCCAACCCCTCAACATACCTTTTGAAAAAAAACTTGAAATAATAATGTTTCTCTTTTTTGTAACCAATGTGAAGGATATATAATAAAATCAAGTCAATTAAAAAAAAAAATTGGAAACAAATTGGACAAAATGTTAAATATGATTTTTTTTCTAGGATCTAAATTTCAACAATTTTCAATTCCTATTAGCTCATTCTTTATCATTATCCATTTATTCTTGTCTATTGACTAAATATCAAAATATATGTTGATATTAATCGGTTTACAATTAGTTATATTATTTTG
Source organism: Cosmopolites sordidus (assembly GCA_031761425.1). Taxonomy (NCBI): domain Eukaryota; kingdom Metazoa; phylum Arthropoda; class Insecta; order Coleoptera; family Curculionidae; genus Cosmopolites; species Cosmopolites sordidus. The sequence continues at coordinate 101,236 of JARFXV010001881.1, read as the reverse complement.
ACAATTAAGAAGTTAGATCTCGCATGGAACGTTTTTGTTTAGCTTTTGAGTGTAGATATTATTACATAAATATAATTTATCATTTACTTCTTTGCAATTGTCGTTAGAATATCCAAAATGATTTCCGTTTAGGATTATATAATTATAAGTGGGTATTATGATTTCACAATACCTTTCCTTAAATATTGGTAGAGTAAAGAATTGACGTAAATCAAATAAATTGGACGGAAGGTGTTTCAATGATAAATAAAATATTATTTGCTTATGCGTAACTTTTGATTTCTAAAATGTTTACAATATCTAAAATTTTTTTTATTTAAAATTTCTATTATTGTCTATATTTCTGATGTTTTATTGCCTATATATTTTGATCGTTAATCTGTAAGTTAAATATTTCAAGTGCAATTTTCGGAAGCGAATATATTCATATATTATCATTTCTTAGATTCGATTCGATTCAAACAACGTAGGAATCAGTACCTTTTACGTCAATTATATTTTTACAATTCGTTGTTCCGTTTTTAAAAAATAATTTATTTATAAATGTGCAGTAAAGTCTACATAATGAAAAAATAACCTCTACAAAATAAAAGTAGCTTCTAACAAAATAATGAAAGCGGATTTCTGTTGAGTCTTCGTGTGGTCTTCCTGAGTCTTCAAACGTATTTAATCGTTATGGCCAACTGACAGTAGTAGATGCCTTGAATCGTAACGCACTAGTCCTTGTAATGGGTAACGGAGACTTGACTCTCGGAGGCACTGGTACACTGAACTCGAACACTAACAACTGACTTTCGCGTGACAGCTTATTGGTGAATTCTGATTATGTCATGTGGTCCTCTGTATTTATAGGCCTGTTTGGAGTGCGAGGAATGCATAAGTATTTTATCAGCTTATTGAGAAACATTGGTATTTAACTAAATATGCATTATCAATATTTGACATTCCACGATAAGGTATTTTTCTATATATAACTTCTCCCCTCTTAAGAGAAACTCTCTTAAGAGAGTCTTCAATGAAAAATGAATTTCAAAAAATTCTTCCTTCTTCTTAAAGCTTTCCTCTCGAAGTTATACAACCTAAATGTTGAGTATTAAATTGTATCTAATAATAAGTGAAATAAAATAAACATTATTGGTTAAGGAAACATTTTGTACGCTATAATTATTTAAAGACCTTTGTGATTTCAATACGTTTTTGTGAATATGCTTTTTTTGTTTTGTAATTATTTTATTATCAATCATTTCTTTTACTTCAACTTTCTTATATGGTGCCTTAATCTTCTTTTGGCTTTTACTATTTTTATTTTTAACATAACACGCAACATTGGATGAATTAAAATTTCTTTTTGCCTGGCTTCATTTCGTTTAATTCCATTTTCATTTTGTTTATTAATTAATTTATTGTAAATTTCTTCATTAATAATCTTAATATTCCTTGAATGTTCAATAACACATTGATTTAATTTTTCTTCCTCATTTACTTCGAAGGGATTTTTATATTTACAATTTGCCTATTGTAATTTAATATGGAATATATTTGGTACTAAAATAAATCGAATTATTATAAGTGATAGTTAGTAGTAGTTAGTAGTAGATTAAGTTTAGTAGTAGTTAGTAGTAGATATAAGTGATAGTATTATATATTATAGTTCTCTCTATAATCTCTCTATTTGGCATATAGCTATTATTATTATACGGGGTTGTATAATATATTTCGATTTCATGCATCTTGCAAAATTCTTGAAACGTCATATAACTCTGTACCATTATCACACGTAATTTTTTTAGGTATTCCGAACTGCGAAATAAATTTTAAAAATTTATTTACTATCTCAATAGCATTTGCTGAATTAATTGCATAAGTTTGTCCAAATTTAGAGAACGAATCTGAAATAGTTAAAAACAATTGATTATGTGTACTATAAGTATCAATATATAAATGATCAAATGGTTCAACTGACTTTCTGGCATATTTCACATGCATTAATATAATTTCTTATATCATTTTCAATATTTGGCCAATAAAAATATTTTTGAATTGCATTTATGTTTTCTGTTATACCTCTGTCTGATGTTTTTCCTTCATGATAATGCTTTAATTTTAATTCAAAATTAGTTAAATCAATTACATCGGTTAAGAAAATATTAGAAATATAAATTTTGAATAAATTATTTCTAAAATATTGTTGAAGTGTTCAATATTTTTATTTTTAAAGTATATGCAATACGTATATTTGGGAATTAAATAATCTTTCATTAATATCCCTATTTCTTCTTTACAAATTTCTAGATTTAAAGTAATAGTCAATCTTCTCTTCTGGAATATTTTTTCTCTAATATCTTTTGACTTTTTCGTTTTATTTTCCGTATTAAATATGATTTGGTTCTGGTATTGGTTTAAACATTTTTCAACATAAGGAATATTTAAAATAGGATTTTCGCGACTCGAATTCATTGGAAACTCTATTGGCTGTTGATTTGGTTAGAAACTTTACTGGCTGTTAATTGGTTGGAAACTCCTAGCTTTTGCAAAAATTACTCTTCACAGTGGTGTATAAAGCATGACATATTTTTCCACAGAGTTACAATGAAATAGTTTCACAAATTGAGTCGCAATTGAACATGATTGACAACAATGTTTGGTTGTCACTAAGTATCATTTCTTCTAAGTTTAAGTTTTTTTTGTCTCTTCTACAGTTGGTTTTGCGGTATCAGTAAAAACATTTGGTAATTTGATATTTTACCATCTATGGATCCAATCATTCTTAAGCTGATTAAATTTATTAAAGGGTTATATTTGAAAACTTGAAGTTATCGATCAAATTTTGATTAGGGTCGTAGGATGTCTGATTTTCTACTTCAAACTCATAATTTCGATGAATAGGAATATCTGAATGGGGAATAGGTCGAATAACCTATGGAATATTTGGGTATTGAACTATTTCTCTTGTCTTCATTAACAATCCTGCCTTTATAGATGGAGTCAAGCAGACTTAGCAGTCACCTGTATGGTTTGTAGGCTTCCGTCAAACCATAGGTACAGCAAAAGCAATAGATCGCTTTTTATTTTTTAGCTATTCTCATGTTTTGGCCCTGATTTAGTTTTCCTTATAGCACACAAAAAACAATGTTTGATGTTTTTTTTTCACATACCGGCTCATATGTGGAAACCAAGAGTAGAGTTTGTTGAAGCCAACAGTTTTTTTTCCAACCTATATGACTTATAGGATCATCACGGAATATGTTTAAAAGATTGTATCGGTTATTAGAGGGTACGAAAAGTAAGAATTGTGTTGATTCATTATCTTTATTTGCAACAACGTGAAATAAGGTTTCCATTTCAGACTTGTATTTTCGCTTGACGTTTTCTATTGCGTTTAAGTAATCGATAACGAGAGTGAACTTTAACTCAAGTGGATAAACACAGAATTTTTCAAAGCTTTTCAACAGCTATAGTCCCGAGCTCGAATACATAGTTTTCTCCGGGAAGATTTTTGGACTAACATATTCAACTGGACAGAAAATGTCTCCACGTTAAAATACCAAAAAATACCACTAAAGCCAATGCTACTTTCATCGGTATGTAATTGTATCTCCAAACTGGGATCAAAAATTGACAGTAGGAGTTTTGAGTTAAAACATGACATCCAACCTTGCTTTTTCAAATTCAGCGGTCCATGCATATGGAACAATATTCCGAGTCAAATGGCTTATACAAGCCATCTTAGAAGAGAAAAAACAGGAATAAATTTACGGAAATAGCTCGCCAAGCCGATAAATTGGCGCACCTGCTTCGCACTAGTGGGGCTAAATTCTTCTTGACTGCCTTAATTTTGTTTCGATCACCTCGAGTGCCATCAGCTAATATTTCCCGGGCTAAATAAGTGATATTTTCCGTAAAAAACTGGTACTTACGAAAACTGGTGAAAAATCCTGCGCTATGCAATGCATCAAAAAATAATTTTATCTTAGAAAATCCATCTGCAGTCGTAATGGAAAGTATTACTATGTCGTCCATGTAAACTACTGCTACGTCATATTTTAATTTTCCTCAAGCTGCATTAATGGTTCTTTAGAAGACGGCAGGTTCATTAGCCAACCCGAAATGCATCCTTATATACTCGAACTGGCCATCTGGCCTCACGAACGCTATCTTCTGGATTGATTCTGGGTTAATCGGAATTTGGTGGAACTAGAAAGCCATGTCTAGCGAGGTAAAAAACTTCTTATAACCTAAACTATTTTAAAGTCATTCTATTTAAGCTACGAAAATCCACAACCAAACGATATGTCTCATCTTGTTTCTTAAACAATATTATTGGGCTCGCAAATGGAGAATTACTATTACTCATAATCTCTTTTTTAATAAAATTAGGAATAATTATATGTACTTTTTGGCGTTCAAACTCTAACATGCAATAAGGGTGATAATAAATTGTTTGGTTTCTGATTGTGAACGTGATAGTTCACCAGTATTTATAGAATTATCCGACCACCTGAAGTAGTCCATAAATTATAGTAATTTTCCAGTAATTCTAATAATTATCACATATTTAAAGGACTTAAATCAGTTACTAGACTGGACATCAGTTTAAGTTGCATTAAGAGAGGAAAGAATGGAAACATTTTTTTGCACAATTTTAGCTTTTATTAAAATATGGCATAATCAGAAAATGTTACCAATGCTTTGGTAAAGAAATACGAGTTATGTATGGTACTATCAAACCACCATAAGGGAGTGATACGGAATTTTTTTTCAATTTCAATTTTTCTACCAAATTTCGTTTATTAATGATCAATTAGTGATACGTTCCGAAATAACAATGAGCACTGTTTTTATTATAATTAAATTAAATAAAACCTGCTGATTTTTTTTTTCGGGCGGTTGCTGATTTGCTTCTGCTTGTTTATTTTGACGACGATAACAATGCTCAATGCTTTGACTTGCTTTTTGCAATATTAGCAGGTGACGTCAACCACTTTTTTGTTTCGTAATCACTAACCCCCAAGGAAACCCAAATTCTTTTGTTTAGGAAAAGAAATAGAAAAATCAAAATGGAAATTTTACCACGTTTCTTCCTTGGGCTGCCATATAGTAAACTACCTTTGTGCTGATTTTAATTAAAAAAAAAAGAGCAATTCTACTCACAGTTTCTCTGTCTGACCGCCCGAATTCGTTTTTACATCCGTCAAAATATTGACGGATGTAAAAACCAACTACCACTATCTATTTTATCAGGATCAAAACTCGGCAAGGCCGAGGAAACAGGAGTTGTTTGGATGTAATTGGCGACTCGTTTGTGCCCACGAGCTGTGGACCTGTTCAGTTCTCCTTCCGCCATTTCGAAGGTAATTTACACACTAAACACCACAACTACACGTGCAGCTCACACCTGATGTTAAAGTCTATTTACCGAAGAACGACAGTCGACATAAACAATGACCAACGCGTGATCAGCACGTGATATTTTGATCGACAGGTTGCCGATCGACAGAAACACAGGGTTGGCGGCAGTAACTCATATACTACCCTGAGTTTTTTTCATTTATCGAGTTGCATTCGATTTATTAATAATTGTATTTTGTTTCCATCAAATGTCTCATACGGACACAGCTGATGAAGTTGTCGATAATAGTTATACCCCACCTAAAAACAGGACAGTTCTTAGTGTGGTCCTGTAACGATCACGTACAATATGCGTGAATGTGTTTTGGTTTAGTTTGTTTCTTCAATCAATAGGCTGTAGTTCTTCTTGTTTTCTGAAACACATTTTTATAGGTAAAAAATTTAATATTTACATATAAGTTCACAAACAAATAAAAAAACTCATCAAATATATTAATAAGATATAATATTCAATGTTTCTATTGGAACCTTCGGTGTGAAACACTAAACTCAAAGAGATTTACCACTAAACACCAAATCACTTTTTTTTAAGTTCTCGACGCACGTCTCGCTAACCATGTTAGCATCATCAGGAGATGATTTAAACTTTTTTTACTCTCTTTGAATTTAAGATATAATATTGTTAGTTTTTCTTGAATTTATTAAAATTTAGAAATGTGTTTCGTCCTTTTCTTCTCGGTCAAGACCAGACGGTGAGTGCCGTTTACGTCCACTTGACTGGTGTGAAGTTCACAACTTCTTCCACCTGTAACATCTCGCGTCAAGATATTTAGGAGACAACAACACAAAAAGAGCGCCAAATTCAAATATTTCAAGTGGAATCTAAGAAAATATAAATTTATTCATCACACGTAATACAGACCGTTTTATTGCCTTAGACATACATATCATATTTATTGCACCGCATACAAAACTTTCGAGATTTTCTGTCCTTATTTCTGCTGTATAAGTAACATCGCCCGTGTTGGGTTGGAATTGGAAGAGATTGTTTGTCTCTTACATTTAGTTCTGTCATAATAGCTATTATATGTTATGTTATTTTATTTTGGAATGCGATGACTTTTTATGATTATATCTATGAATTATATTTTTCTAATCAACTGTTGCCCTAGATCCAACAAAAACATCCTCCTGTTATCCAATCTATTATTTTCTTTGCCTAAACATATATATTCCTTAATCAATAATTACTAGTTTAACCGAGGTAGCCAGTGCTTGACGGAAATTAATTTCAAATAAATAAGCGAAGATTAATATTTAATATTTGCACTTTAAAATTGTATTTTGTAATTATTTAAAATTGTATATACATGTGCAACAATTGTTTCAACACACAGTGCCTTTTTCAAATACAAACTATGTTAAACTAATACTGACAAAAGTAATTATAAAATAAACTATCCATCGACCTAATAATACCACAAAAGAAGATAGTTTAATAACGGTGAACCATTCAAGTCTAGCTGGTTATTTAGCAAAATATCCACATTTTTCCTTTTATTAATTTCTAAGCTCTCTAAAAGAGTTTTTTTTTATTTATTTTCATTATGTAATATTTTAAAATGTTCATTGAAAGTATGATTTTCAAATATTAGGTGGTTAGCACAATGAGAATTATTGTGTGATTTAGTATCACTTCTTTTATGTTCATTGAACCTAGTAGAGGCATTCCTGTTTGTCCAACATAGACTTTTGGATACGACCCGCACTTAACCCGCACCTTCTACGGAAGTTTGCTGTTGGGGATCAATGACATCGTCAACAACAGATTGAATTTCAGATTCGCTCTCTTCATTAGATTGGTCAGAAACTGCAAGTGATTCGGTTGTGGCATAAGGATTGTCATTCGTTTCGGTTTCGTCTTGTTTTTTGGATCTAGATTGACATTATTGTAAGATAAGTCTGTTATAAAGATGATCGTTTGAAATTAAGATTATCAATGAGGAAGTTTAAAAAGTAACACATAGCTACAAAATACAGTTTATGGTGATTGAGATAAATTATGAAATTGCAAAAAAGTATGACGGTATTTTTAATATTAGAATATATGCTTGTTTAATCCTTAATAAAATTATTATCTGTCAATTATTGTGCAGTGTACTAATATTTATTGAATATTAATAAACAATACAATTTTTAATTATATATGAACAATTAACAAAATACATTTTCATACCTGGCCTCTATCACTTCTAATTGGAGTTTCATAGCCTCTAACTGTTCGTTACTAGGTAGTATTAGAACCAGTTAATTATGTACAGTATATATTTTAACATTGATATAAACTAAAAAGTGTTTGTTACTATTTTTTAGAGATATTTTTTTTATATTCCATATATATCTTGTATGTACCCATTAAATTTATATCAAAAAATAATTGGATTATTTCGGAAAAATCATCTTTTACTATTCAAGAATGATAAATTTGTTACCTGATTGCATGATGACTGTACCATCACATTTAGAATTCTGCCAATAATATTTAATCAATTTTCCGGGCTTAATTTCCTCATCATAGCAAACATCAAAGTCTTCAACATTGCAATATAAATTGTCATTTTGACAATGAATCAGAAACATTTTAGAAATTCAGAATCTAATTAACTGTTTCACCTTAATATAAAATTCATTAATTAGTAATAGAACAAAAAAGCTGTGAATATGTTCAGCTATTTTAACGTGCTGTATTTGACAATGCACCTGCTATTAACCTGTTTGTATTGTGACATATTCACAAATCTCACGCACTATTACTGTTATGATTAGGTTAGAATATTATGTGACCACACACATAAACATTATATAGTTTATACGTGGCGTTGATTTAGACTTACCTAAAAAATTAGAATAAAACACTTAATTAAAAAGTAAAATGAAATATTATAATACAAATAATTGTATACTTGTCAGATCTACAAATTTAAAATTACATCTACTGTTTATGAAAAAAAAACTTTGTTGATAAGAATGTTCATTAAAAAATGATTAATATGTATTTCAATGAGTTAATAAAGTATATTTATTCCATCCATATTTCATCAAAAATAAATACAGTAAATAAATGTAATTTTTTAATCATTTGCTTTTTACAAGATGGTAAAAATGCAGACAAATAAGATTATTTTCTTTGATAATGTCACTATTGAATAGTGAATACATAATCCAGCCCTAGAAAAAGGCAAAAATTGTATAATGAAGATCCAGATGCTCCGGTAAATACAAACGATATATATATATATATATATATATATATATATATATATATATATATATATATATATATATATATATATATATATATATATATATATATATTAACACATTATGTAACCACACACACAAACATTATATAGTGTACAGGTGGCGTTGATTTACACTTAACTAAAAAATTGGAATAAAACACTTCAATAAAAGTAAAGTGAAATATTAAAATACATATTTAACACGCCGTTCTACCTCTGGGGTGGTATCCCCCTCCATTGAAATCCTATGCACAAGATATGTAAAGTGGTCCACAATCTCCAAATCCTTTCCTAAAAGTGAAATTTTTCTGTCCTCAGCGAATTTCTCTTTCTCAGGTTTATTATAAGAAAAATGGTTCGCCAGCTTTTTACAGCTCTTGTATTCTGCTGGGTGTTGTGAAACGAGAACGATATCATCTGTAAATCTAAGATGGTTTATGTTTGCACCATTGATTTTCACACCATCCTGTTCCCAATCCATTTTACGGAATACTTTTTCAAGGCCAGCCGAGAAAAGAATAGGCGATATTGCGTTACCTTGCCATACACCTTGTTCTACATTAATTCCCACTTTAAGATCATCAAGGTGAATTGTGGCTGTAGCTCGATCATAGTTCGATTCTAATAGGTTTACATATGCTTTGTCTACCCCCTGGCTAAGCAGTACATTAATTATGGCATGCTTTGAGATGTAGTCAAATGCTTTATCGATAAATGCCAAGCACAGTGGCATGGTGTATTCGTTGTGGACTATATGTACAACCTGGATATGATCCATTGTACTGAATCCACTTCTGAATCCTTCTTTTCTCTTGGTTGTGCGTCATTCAGTTTTCTTAATATTCTTTTAGATATTCTCTTAGTGAAAACTTTGTGCATTACTGATAGGAGGCTTATTGGACGGTAGTTCTTTAAACCTTTCTGTGCTGCTTTTTTATGTAAAAGGGTCACTTCTGTATTTTTCCATAAGTCAGGTCCTTTTTGTTTTTTGAGACATTTTGAGTATAATTTTGCCAGTATTTTATGTAACGTCAGACCACCAGCTTTTAGCATTTCAACAGTTCCACTATCCTTTCCTGGAGCCTTGCCGTCCTTCATCGACTCTATAGCACTTGTCACCTCGTCCGCTAGGATATCTGGCATTTGTTATTCCGTGAGTATTGTTGTCTTTGATTGGTTCTGATCTTCATACAACTGGGAATAAAATGTTCTGATAACCTTTAACATTTGCGTACGCGCCTTGCGCCATTTTCATTTTCTGCTGATATTTTTATCATAGATCGAATTTATAATATAAAATTCTTGTCCTTTAGCAAAATCAACCTATCTATTACATCTATTGTCTCGCTGATCAGTTCTATATGGGGCAGTTGCGTTTTCACTAGTTCTTGTTGTTTCAATTCTGGCATTAAAATCACCCATAAGGATTTTGTACCTACATTTCTCCTTGTATAAGAGCTGGGCCACATAATCATAAAATTCCTCAGTTTTTTCATCCCTATAGCTTATAGTTGGTGCATAAACTTGGACGATTTGAAGCCTAAACTTTTTATTCAGCTGAATGACACATTGGGCTAGTCGGTCAGATGTACTTTCAAATTTTACTACACAGTCCTTCAGCTTTCGATTGATAAGGAATCTAATTCCGCCACATCGTCCATTCTCCATACCTCGGGTGTAGAGTAGGTGTCCAGTTTGTTGCTGTTTAATTAACTCTTCGCCTTTTCTTCCTGTTTCACAGAGCCCAATAATATCCCAATGTATGTTGCATCTGTTTTCATAGTCCGTATATTAAGCGTAGCAATGTCAAAAGTCTAATGACAGCCTGATCTAACCCGGTGATTCTTAGCATCCCCTGCCTTGGGGCAGGTCTTCCCGCTGCCGAGAGTAGTTGCCCCTTGGCATCCAGGAAATGGGTTCCGTGTTTGAGGTTGTACTGTCATACTAAACTTGAAGAGATTTACCACTAAACACCAAAACGCTTTTTTAAACTGCTCAACGCACGTTTCGCTAACCATGTTAGCATCATCAGGAGATGATTTAATCTAGATTAAAGATCGAGCAGTTTAAAAAAGCGTTTGGGTGTATAGTGGTAAATCGCTTCAAGTTTAATATTTTACACCAAAGGTTCCAACAGAAGAATTGGTTGTACTGTCATATTGAAATACCATCTTGAAAGTATGGACCGGAATCTGCCACGTTGGTCCTATGCGGGTTGGCAGATTTTGGATCATGTTAGTCTGAGACCTCTGCCTTGACCTGCAAGGTCGGCGAGTTAAATTTCGAAAGTGGAGAAACAGCTTTTTAAAAATCGTTCATCAAAGGCTTGAAATTCTTTATTCAAAACTTTTAACTATGTTAACAGTTTGACTCTGAATAATAGAATATAAAGATATTTATTTTTACAATAATATATATACTAAAAATATCGCTGATGGTGCAGGTGACGTGGAACATCCTCTCGGCTGATGCAACGGGGTTTACTGGAATATAACTCCTCCGCCCTTAGTGGAAAATTCTGGGGTTGATGTCGGAATTTTCTTCCATTTCCTCGTGTATTTCTGCTTTTTTAGATTTACATTTGTCTTTGTATTTTTTAACAGAAATATAACATATAAAGAGAAATACAAAAAGATAAATTACCATGTTCCATAAATTAAAATCAGTTACATATAAGTTTTTAGTATTGATTGATTCGATGTCTTCTACATTGTTTTTAATTATGCTTTTTATCATGTCAATATTATCAAAATTTAGAGATTCTCCGTTGATTCTGGTCCATCTGTAACAATAGTTGGTTTCCTGGATTGTATTGTTTCTTTTTTATAATCCTTATCCTTTTTTATAATCTTATTAATTATATAGGGTCTTGAAAATTTATTTTTCGATTTATATCTAGTAGAAGGGTTTTTCTTGAATACAGTTTGTCCTATTTTAAATTCTAAGTTTTCATTGCCTTTACTATTTGTTTTAGATACAATCTTTTCTTTTTGTAATTTCAGTTTTTCTTTTACATTTTCATATACCTTTTCGAGTTTTTTTATGTTTTTCAGCATAGTCACTATAATGTTTCTTTAGATTGTACGCTGTATATCGTATTATTATATGCTATTAGTGCGTATTCCATAATATTATCTTTTTCTTGGGGGAAACTTTCTTTAAGTAACCTTAAATGTTCTATTAGTGTTGAAAGGAACCTTTCAACTATGCTATTTGATTCGTGATGCATAGGGGTTGTAAAATATATTTTAATACTATGTAAATTTAATAGTTCTTTAACAGTTTCATTTTTAAATTCAGCACCGTTATCTGCTATGATTTTTTCTGGTATTCCGACGAATGAGAAGTATTTAATTAGTGCAGTGGCTATATTAATTGCATTTTTTTCTGGGATTTCGATGGATTGTCCATATTTTGAAAATGCATCGACTAGTGTGATATAGAGTTTGGAATCATAAAAGAATATATCAATATGTATTATTTGAAAAGGTTTAGAAGTGATCTCTGTTATCATCATAGGTGAATATGGTGGTTGTCTGCAATATTTTGCTCTTTGACATAAATCAAAACAATTTATATATTTGCTAATGGATTTTTTCATTCCTCTCCAATAATAATTTCTCTTCAAATATTCCAGAGTTTCTGATATACCTCTGTGGTTTGTCTTTCCTTCATGATGATTCTTAATAAGCATTAATTGTTCTTCTATATTTGATCTTGTATTTATCATTTTTGTACATCGGATTATTTTTGGACTTTTTTCTGAGAATTTTTCTAAATGTACTCTATTAAATTGTTTGTATAGGTCGTCTGTGTGGAAATAAATGTGATATGTTTTTTGCTCCATGGTAGAATCTCTTAAAAATTCGAAAATTAAATTATAGTTATTTATTTTGGGGATTTTTAAATGTATAATTTTGTGGTGTTCATAAGTATCTTGTTTAATGTTCGATTCATTGTGGACATGTGGAAATACTAATATTTGATTGATCTTATTATTGATTATCTCATCTAATATTGGAATTCCCTTATTAGTAGTTTCATTAACATTTGAATGCTCAGTTGTTATATTTTCGGAATCAGGTGGTTTAAGTTCAATGTTCTGCAAAATTTTTATTCCTTTTTTATTTTTTGGTTTGTTTGTCGTCGGTTCTTCTGTTTGGTCCTCTGCTAGGTTTCGTAAATACGTAACGACATCAAAGGATTCTTGTAGGTCACCTGGATTATTAATCATGGATTCATTTTCTATTGCATTAATTTGTATTCTGGATAATGCGTCTGCATTGGTGTTATATTTTCCTTTCTTATACATAATATCTTAATCAAATTGTTCTAATTTTAATCTCCATCTTATTAATTTGCTATTGGGTTCTCTCAAATTAAATAACCATATTAAGGGTCGATGGTCTGTAAAAGTAGTAAATTTCCTTCCAAAAAGATATGGATGAAAATATTTGTATGCCCTTACTATGGCTAATAGTTCTTTTTCAATTGTACTATATTTGTATTCAGTGTCATTTAATGTTCCCGATGCAAAGGCAATTGGTTTATCGGTTCCTATGGTTCCTTGAGATAAAACTGCTCCTAATGCCATATTTGAAGCGTCAGTGGTTAATATAAAAGGTTTTGTGAAATCTGGATATTGTAATATAGGGGCATTTACTAATAGATTCTTGCACATATTGAATGCTGATATAAAATATTTGTCATGAATTATTTTCGCACTTTTCTTTAAGCTTTTTTTGTTAAAGGTTTTGTTATATTTGCGAAATTCTGAATGAATTTTTTATAATATGCAACTAATCCAAGAAAGCTTTTTATTTCCTTCAATGTTTTGGGTATAGGAAACTTTTTTATTGCTTCAATTTTATCAGGATTAGGTTTTACTCGATTGGGTTATAATATGACCTAGATAGGATACTTCTTTCCTTAGAAATTCACTTTTATCTAGTTGTATTTTAAAATTCGCATTTCTTAGTCTTTTAAATACATTTTTAAGTCTTTTTATGTGTTCAGAAGAATCACTTCATTAGAAAATGAAGTGCTAAATATTACGATATCATCTAGATATACTAAGCATTCTTCATTTTGTATGCCTCTAAGGATATTGTCCATTACTCTTCGAAATGTGGATGGGGCATTCTTTAATCCAAATGGCATTCTTTTGAATTCATAATGCCCATTCTCTGTGGAAAATGGTGCCTTACATATATCATCAGGACACATTTCAATTTGATGAAATCCGTTTGCTAAGTCTAACGTTGTAAAATATTGACTTCTTCCGAGTTTATCTAGTATGACAGTGATATTTGGAAGAGGGTATTTATCGTCAATTGTTTGTTCATTTAGCTTACGGTAATCTATTACTAATCGCCATTTTCTTTTTCCTGAGGCGTCAAATTTTTTTGGAACTATCCATATTGGACTTGACCAGGGGGGTGTGCTATCTTGAATTATTCCTTGGTCTAACATTTTATTGATTTGTTCTTTAACCTCTCGTTTGTGGATTTCTGGATATCTATATGTCTGTATAAATTGGACTTTCATCTTTTAGTTTGATTTTATGTTGTATTTCATTTGAAAATGTTAAAGGAACCTTATCACAATAGAAGATAATTCTCTCTATATTCGTAACATAAGTTTCTTATTGCTTTCTTTTCTTCTCTATTGCAATGATCTAAACGTAATTGTTTCACATTTGCTTTTAGAAGATTATCTTGTTCTTCTGGCAGATATTAATCTACTTTCATTTTATGGAAATAATTTAGCTCTTGGATATTTAGTATTTCACAATCTATGGGCTTATCGAAAGCTATCGTTTGCAATTCCGTACTGTTATTGTTCATTACAGTTAAGGCGAAATTATCTTTGACGTTTGCAATGGATTCAGGTATTTCAACAGAATTTTCAAATTGTGTATAATTTAGATAAACTGTACCATTTATGCATTCGACTGGGATTTTAACTACTTTTTTTGTTCTTGGTTCAATGTTAATTGTGTATGTTTTTTCTTCTGGTTCATGGATAATTGGAATGTTTACTTTAGATATAATTAATAATTTCCTATTCATGTCTATTATCGCTTTCAATTGTTTTAATAAGTTGGTACTTATTATTCATTCATATCTATCGCTAAATTTGAAAATATAAAATTTATGGTTTTCATTTTCATTAAAATTTTTGAAGATAGGAATAATCGTGACTTGATTATGATAAGATATCATATGTGCAGATTGAATTTGGAATTCTTCATAAAAAATCGAGTTGGGATAAAATTGGTTGACTAGATGGGGTGAAATAAGACTTTTTGAACTACCTGTATCAATTAAAAAATTTGCGTTAAGTTCAGGAATAAAAATGTGAGGTAAGTTTTTTATATTAAGTGTATGTATATTTATTACGTTGTCTGGTCCGAATGTTGAGCCGTTAGAAAATTTAATGCTGAATCAGGATCATTTTGCATTGAACTTGGGATAACCTCGTCAAACAATGGGCTATTTTTCTGTTCAAAGCTAGAAATGTTGTTATCATCATAATGCTGATTGTAAGGGTCAACATGTTCGTGTGACGAATCATTTTCAATGTCATAGTATTGTCCGATTTCTTCTATTAAATTTTCTGTTGGGTTAATGTTTTGTAAAAACAGGGGATTTAATTTTTTATTTTGAATTGTGGCATTTCGGCCTGATGTTGTATCCATCGGTTCTAGCCTTTGGATATTTTGATTTTTAATTAAGTTACTTTGTCTAAAGGTATTCAATTGGGGTTGTCTTTGAGGATTATTTATTGGGAAATTGAACATCGGTTTAGGAGGGTATGACTGAAATTTGGGTTGATATGGCTGTTGTTAAAAATTGGGTCGATATGGCCGTTGTTGAAAATTTGGTCTTGAAGACTGTTGGAAGATATTTGGTTGAGAAAATGGTGTTTGGAAATTGGGTTTAAATTGTGAGAATTGTGTCGCCACAGGGTTTTGTCTTCCAGATAATGGTGAATTATTTGTTGGGTTATGTGGTGAATGTAAGGGTTTATTTACTGGGAAGTTTGGGAGTCTGTTTATCTGAACATTTTGGTTACTTGTAGGGACGATTCTTTGGTTAAATTGAAATTTTTAGTTATTCAGCGTGTTTTGTTGGTTTTGACCATACATAAAATTTTCTTCTTCTATGACTAGGCTCATTGCTTTTTCTAAGGTATCTGGATCTGTTGTAATTGTCCGGTTAGACCACGAATAAACGTTTTTAGAGCTAATTCCTCGTAATTTTTTACTTTAATCGAATGTTCATTAATTTCTAAACCTAACATGTTTAATTTGGAAAATATTAAAGATCTAGCATCTTGACATCTCATACCGAAATTATACGGTGTTTCAAATTTATTAGGTTTTAATATAACTAAATCTTGTACAAGGCAATCTAGATTTCTTTGGTCACCAAAAGTTAAATTTTTATAAATTTTTTATTTGTTCCCACGAATTTAATTCATGAATTCTTGAACAATCAAAGATAACGCTCTACCGGTTAATTTTCCAATTATTGCTCATATGATGAAATTGTTATGGATATCGTCATTTGCTCTATAAAAGTTTGTTATGAGGCTTTGACATGTATCTATAAAAATATTTAGCGTGTGTGGACTTCCGTCATAATTTGGAATAGTATCGATATATAATCTTAAGAATTGGTAATTAATTGGAGTTTGACTTGTCATGTCTACGATCTGATTAACGATTTTTTGACTCTTGAATATTCCTTTCGAACCTTTCCTTTTCTGATTTTCTTGTTCTTAGATTTGATAATTTGAATTGTTTTATGATATTATCAATTTCAATATCAGAATCAGACATAAAGTAAGTGAAAATGAAAGTTCAGCTTTTTACAATAATAATTATAAAATATAACTTACAGTAAAATAAGGACTACGGTTATGTTCATGGATGTGGCGGTGATGGCTGGATGATTTTCGCTGGATGATGACTGGATGATTTTCGCTGGGGTTGTTTCTTTGTTGTTGCTGTGTTTCACTTCTTAATCCTGACTTAGTCTAGGCTGGTCTTGGCGATGTGGTCCTCCACCAGTTATTGGAACTTTGACGATGTTTGTCCTCCGTTTCAACTGTTGAGACTTCGGCGATGTTGTCCTCCGTTTCAACGTGCTTGGATGATAGATTTTTCTGCTTATCTTCCTTGATTCTTGTGGCTTACCAATTTAATTCCGGGAATGGAAACCTTTTCACGATTCTTGTTGACTAGGCTTGATAATCCTACCGACTGCGCCAGTTAAATTTCGCGAGTGGAGAAACAGCTGTTTAAAAATCGTTCATCAAAGGCTTGACATTCTTTATTCAAAACTTTTAACTACGTTAACAGTTTGACTCTGAATAATAGAATATAAAGATATCTATTTTTACAATAATATATATACTAAAAATATCGCTGATGGTGCAGATCATTGCAAATGAAATTAACTCTTCTTTAAAAAGTGTGGGGTCATAATATAAACTTTTTAGATCAATGATCAAAATCAAAACCATGAACTATTTTGTTCATTCGATGAAAATCTGGCAAATAATTGTAATTATTTAATAATAATAATTGTGATTCGTAATCGCAGTACTCATGAAAATGTAATGTTATATGAAAATTGCTCTGCTTCTGTCGACCAAGCTGTTTTTGATTTACTTAATTTTTACGTTAAAAATAAAATAAGTAAAGCTGCTCTGAAAGAGGCATTGAGGATTCAAATCAGTATATTCCGTGAAACTACCGCTATATCCAAAACTGTTTACAAATTATTGCAGTATGCAAAAAATTCTCCATATATCATTATACAGCATTATTTCTGTAAAATATTCTTAGAATATATTAGTAGTGCCATACAAGTTATAAGATGTGCAGCATGTACTTTTAAAATCGACAGTTTTTTTTTTTCATAGTCAAATAATATATTGATTTGAAAATTACCTCCTGAGTGAAAAACTAAAACTTCTGATGCCACGTGTCGATAATGTTATTACAGACATTACGACCAAATAGACAAAAATACGACTTAACACTAATAATTAGTACAGTGGAATTTCTTTCTTTCTTTCAGAACGCGAACTTTGCATATGTAAATATAGATTTGACTAATGTACTTGAGCGAAATTAACAGTGCAATGTATACTTCTGATATATATATATATATATATATATATATATATATATATATATATATATATATATATATATATATATATATATATATATATTCTTTTTGTTATTGTCAGAGTAAAGGTAATAACCTCTAATATATAAGTATTCGGACTTAGAGACCAGCTGGTGTAATCTAGAGTGATTTGTTTCATTTTTGATTTCATTCACGGTAAGGTTTAGATAACCACCTCGGTTCAACATGAGGCCCTTCTACTCTTATGTATTCCCTAGCTCTAAAAATTGAAGATTGTGGAACTCTCCACAATACCTTAAAATTAGACTTCCAATAAGTATCTTGATTAATGTCTGAATGATTGTGGCATGTTCATATATTTTTTTCTTTATTTGGGTTTTTCGCCACGATCTAAAACTCAAAAAATATCAAAATATCTGTTCCTATGTAAATAAAGAATCACTGGGTAAAAACAAAAAATAAGAACAGATATTTTGATATTTTTTGAAAACCCCAAATAAAGAACAAAATATAAGTCTCTTGATTGTCTATTAGATTGGCATATACAAAAGTTTTTAAATAGCCCCACAAAAAAATCTAATATATTTAGGTCAAGTGATTGAGCAGGTCAAGGCACTGGTACCCCTCTACCTATCCATCCAAGTTCCTGTTTAGGTGTTCTCAGATTACTAGACTAAAATGTGGTGGGGCCCCATCGTGCAAATTATGTTTGTATTCACCAAAAATCACTTTTTAAAAACAGTTCTTTATTTATGCAGAAAGAATATACAATCAAACTTTGATCAGTGTTACTACAATAATGATTAAAAAATTGGTTCTTATAAGCCGTGGTTGCTTAATGGTATCCGGTACGTACGCCAGCATATACACCATCGTCAGCCAGATGTAGAGGTCATTGCCTGGTCTATTTCGGATATAATTCCTTCCTCCTTAAGTGTCATCTTGTCCTCAAGAAGGTTCTCGAGGGTGTCTAGGGTTAGTTTAATTGTTGGCCCAAATAGTAGCTGGGCTATCCTCTTTCTAAGAAGGATGTAAAATAAAGCTAAAATTAAAGGAATAATTAAGGTTGTACTAGAGATGAAGAGGCTGGTTTGCGTTAGAGATTCCAATTGAAAAGGTTCAATTGGGTCTATTAGGTGGTCTTCTACTAAGTCCTCCCGGTTTGGAGATTAATTTTCATCAACGGAATGACTTCCTGTGGAACAATGAATGGAATTGTTTCTTGAGTCTTCGTTACAGGTGCGTATGTTTTTCCCAGAATATGTAGCGATTCATTGGAGAATATTAGGCAGCTTTTGTCAACAGTTTCTTTGTACACTTTCACCGGGGTAGTCGTGCTGATAATTAAGGACTTGTCAGTTTGATAGACAATTTTTTGACGGTTTGTCCAGTGGAGCGGCCTGGCACATCTTTACGATTGGTAGGCGGCAGTTGTGAACCACGGGCTTTTAACAAATGTATTTGTTTTCACTCTTGTAGCAAGATTTAAACCATTTTTCTTTGCCATAATATTTTGTTGGTGGTAGTATAATGATTCCATCTATATTTTGAACGGAGTAGATGTGGGATAATTCGACGGTAAAGGAATATAAAATAGGATTTTTTATTATTATGAGCATATCGCTGTCTGTTACACAAATAATCGATTTTGTTCGTTCAATTAATTCGTAAGGATGTTGATCACTTGAGATTAGTGCATCCGTAATGTAGCGATTTCGCAATAAATCTTCGTCTATATCCCTTAAGGATAATAGTTCTAAATTAGTCAAAGAATTTTGGGTTAAAGCGAGACGTCGTAACATCATTAAGATTATTTTATTGATTCGTTCGAAGTTTAAAATTTCGTTGTGTAATATCATATAGTTTGCGGAGTTAATATATTTAGTTGTAAAGTTTTGTGTTACTTCTTGTAATAGTTTTATGTCGGTGAGGTGTTCATTATTGTCTTTTCCATAGAATAATTGCTTATTCGATCGAGTAATTAGTTCTGATTGTTTATTTTCGATTAGGGTAATATGTTTTTTGAGCAGTTCAAAGTCATCATGTCTGGGTTGCCTGTAATATATTTAATTGTGGTATGATTTTTAATTGTGGTCCTTATGATTTTTTCGATATTTTCATGTTTCGTTATATAAGGAATTGTGTTTTCAGGCCCATTACTTCAGGGCTAGATTGTATGTATACCTCATTAATGAGTATTCGTGTAAGGGCCAGTTGCCATTGCGTAATATTGACTCGTATGATATGTTTATGAAAATTCTTTTTCCTATCTTTTCTTCATAATATCCGTTTGTTTCAATTGGTGCGATGTGAGGGTTGAGGTTTCTGATTCTTTTCTTGTATGAGGGTCAGTTATTTTGATTCTGAGGTGTTTTTTCTTTATATTTCATTTGTGTATATCTGGGTGCTATCTTTGGTAGTCTCTGAGTCGAACGTAGGTAGATGCTCGCGTTCTTTGTTAACTTTCTTTAGCTGTTTCGTTCTTTTTGCGAGTTGTTGGTGGTAGACGTCATCTAGAAATGGCCCTAGTTCATTTTTGGGTTTTTGCACGTAATTCTGATAAGATTATTGTCGTATCCGATATCTTCGGCATATGGTCCATAGAGTAAAAAGAATAGTGAGTATTTAGTAGAGCTATGTCTGCTTTGGTTATAGATCAAAACCACATGCGTAGCTAGGTTAGCTATAGTTTCTCTTTTATTTTGCTCTTTTAGGATCCAGATTTTTTTTGTTAATGTAGAGTGGAATCTTTCGATGGGTGAATTTGAATTGTGTCTGTCGTGAAATGAAGTTCTGTCTGGTGTAGGGTTAAAAATTCCTTTAGTAGGACGTTGTTGAATTCCATCCCAGAGTCGTAGATTATTTGTTTTTTTTTTTGGGTAGTTATGATGGGAGAAATAACACCGTAGTTTCGAGACAATACTGAGAGCTGTATTATCTGGTATAACATAGGCTTTGCATATCTGGTGAACATAGGCTTTGCATATCTTCTATGAGAGTTAAAAATAGATTCGTCTAAATTCCATAGGTGTCAATATGTAACGTATGAAAGGGCTTTGCGCTTAAGAGTGGTCGATTATACAGTATCTTATAAGGGTGTTTTTCATATTGATTTCATAAGCATAGGACGCATTGATTGATAAAATCTGTTACGGTAACCTTCAGGTTGGGCCAATAATATTATTTTTTTTAGATGTTGGTAGGTTTCGGTTATGCAGTTGTGGTTTGTGCTGTGGTAGTCATATATAATTTGTTTTTGTTCTAATTCCTGTTCAATGTCTTTCAATGGTTGTTTCGTAAATACTATCTTTATAGGTGCATCCAGCATTTTTGGTAGTTTCGTCTGTAAGAAGATCTGATATGCATTCTTGATCTTCAGTATACAATCCATGTGTAGAAGTTTGTAGTATGAGGGGTTTTAGAGCGGACATTATTTCATTTTTCCATTTTGTGGTAAGTTTCAGTATATCAGAGAAATGTGTCCCATGGAATTTAGAGGTGTCTTCTATTTTATATCCTTCTTGATTTTTATAGATATGTATTTGGAATCGAAAGGTGTACAAATAATTTTCCGAAAATCTGATTCCATAAACGGGTTCTTCGCAAGAGGAATTAATAGTATTACTGTAATCATTGCTAGCTTCTTGATTCGTGGTTTTGGGCAGTGTTTTTAGTATGTCATCATAATCTTCAGAGGTCATGTCCAAGTCGGGTTCACATATCATGGATTCCGTTTCCATCATGTTAATGTCCAGTCTTGATAGGGCGTCGGCTACTTGATTCTCCTTCCCTCTCTTGTACTGTACCTCAAAATTGTATTCTTCTAGTTTGATCTTCCAACGAACTAGTCTTGACGATGGATCTTTCAGTTTGAAGAGCCATACAAGTGGGTTGTGGTCGGTTTCAATAAGAAATCTCTTGCCGTAAACGTAGGGTCTAAAGTGCTTGCAAGATTCTATTATTGAAAGCATCTCACATTCTATCGTGGAATAGTTTCCTTCGGCTGTGTTTAGAGTACGAGAATAATAAGCGATGGGGTTTTCTTGTTGAAAGAGCACAGAACCTATAGCAATGTTCGAGGCGTCAGTCGTTACTGTAAACTTTTTTTCGAAGTCCGGATATCGGAGAATCGGAGCATTTGTAAGAAGGCCTTTACATTTCTGAAAGCATTCTTTATATTCGTCGTCGTCAATATCTATCTGTGTGCCTTTTCTGGTACATTTCGAGAAATGGTGCGTTATTCGCACGAACTTAGGGATAAATCTTCTGTAAAAGGCAATGACTCCAAGAAAACTTTTTATTTCCTTTAATGTCCGCGGCAGGGCTAATCGTTGGACTGCTTCTATTAATGTTGGGTTCGGTTTTATGCCTTCTGGTGGAGCGATATGGTCAAGGAATGGGACTTCTTCTGTCAGAAATTCGCTTTAGCGATCGCGAAAAAGTAATGATGTCCATATAGACAAAACAACATTTATAAAGATATTCTTTTAATACTCAATCCATCATTCGTTGGAATGTGGCCGGTGCATTTTTTAAGCCGAATGGCATTCGTGTATATTCGAAGTGACCGTGTGGAACTGTGAAGGCCATCTTTATTGTTGATTTGGGATCTATTTCGATTTGATGAAAACCTTGTGCTAGATCGAGGGTAGTGAAATAGATTGATCGTCCAAGATTATCTAATATTTCATCTATTCTTGGTAGAGGATACTCGTCTTCAACCGTTTTCCCATTTAGTTTTCGGTAGTCTATTACCCTTCGGTATTTTCTCACCCCTGATGCGTTTAGTTTTTTGGGTACGATCCATACTGGGCCTCAGATGGGAATATGATGGGGATTCAGATGGGAGTATGATTTTTTTTTCTAATAGTTTATTAATTTGAGAAGATATTTCGGCTTGCATTGTCTGTGGATGTCTGAATGAGCGGTGGCTACCTTAGGCTCTGGCGTACGGACTCTACGATGCGGACGGTTCGACGGTTGACGATGTTGATTGGCGGTGCGAGCGGAGCTTTTTAGTTATTTTCCACGATTGGAGGTTCGTGGGGTCTTCGCTGATTGCTGAGACGTAATTTTCCCAAGTGGAAGTTCTCCACGATTTGATGTTATCACGGATGGACGTAGAGAGAGAAGTGGCCTGGGCTTTGAGGGCCGGATCGAGCGTGGAGTGATATCGCCGTCGCAGGCGGTTTCTGGCTTTGATAAGCGCTCGGATTTCCGGCGGGAGGATGAAGTGGAAACGGGGGGACTATTCGGTGGTGGAATTTTGCTGGAGAGTGGTGGAGATAATGTCCTGCATTTTCGCGGCGGCGATTTCGATGTCGCGGGTGCAGGTGGGGGGAGAGAGCGGGGGGCCGACTCCAGGACTTTGTTGAAGGCAGGCCAGTTAGTTGAGACTAGTTGTTTGGGTGGAGAAGGGGTGAAGGGGAGGTTGTAGATGTAGATGAGAATAGGGAGGTGGTAGGAGCTTAATTCGTTTAGAGTTTCGATGTGTATGTTTTGTGTGATGTTGTGTAATATGGCGATGTCCAGGATGGAGGATTGTTGGCCGCGGAGAAAGGTGACGAGGTTGGGGAGGTGGATGTTGATGGGGGTGGAGGAGGCGAAATTGTTGAGGATTCTGCCGGCGGCGTTAGTAGGGGGTTTGTCCCAACTAGCGTGCTTAGAGTTAAACTCGCCCGCTGCTATGTGAGGGATGTCGGAGTTGAAAAGATTGGACAGATCGTCATAGAAGTGATCCAGCCCGTTTGATGGGGGAAAGTAAACTGACGATAGTATTAGGGGGACTGGGGGGTTTTGATTTGGGTGAGAGGTAGACGTTTGTATTGACCGGTCGAGGGGCTACGAAAGAGAATGGTAATTATCTATTATGTTTGGTGGCGAAGGGTCTTGACTGGCGGTCCAGGTAATGCTTGTTCGGGCGGTGGCGCCGGCGCGACAGGCTGGCGTCTGGCGGTTGGCTGCTGGTCGGGCGATAGCTGAACGGTCGGAGCGGAATACGGACGGACGTGACTTTATATGCCTGAAGAGGAACAATGAGAACAATGCGGCGGTTAAGTTGTGTGATGGCTAAGAAAGAGTCGTTTAATATTTATACCCTTCTGGGTCGTAGATTGTGGTGGTGCGTGTTTTGTTTTGGTATTGGCCCTCCCCCTCGGGCGTTGTTTGGGGTATCTCAGTGGTAGCCAGTTGCTCTTCCGATTGCGACCGGTGAACTTCAGTCTGCCGGTTGATTACTTGTTTCCACGTATCTAGCAGATTGAGGGCATCGTCTCTTCTGTTTAGGCGTTCGATTTTTTCCATTTCTATTGTTTCTATAATTCTTGTCTTATAATTCGGGATATTTGCTATTTGTCGGCAACTGTCAAAATCGATTTTATGGCCTGTTTGTAAATGATGTTGAAACAGGGCCGATGTGGTTTGGTTGTTTCTAACAGCCAATTTATATTCTTTCAGCCGAGATTTTCTAAAATAATTTGATATTTGAGACTTCTTATGGCTAATTTTACTATTATTTGTAGTTTGCATGCGGTTGAGATATTATGTCTTCGAAGCAGTCCTCCAATGCCGTCTGTGACACCTTTGATATAAGGCAGAACTTTTGCGGCAAATTTTCGTATTCATTTGACTTCTGTTAGTGGTTTTGATTCATATCCTTCTTTACGTTATAGGCTGATTAGCCGTTTTGCTTTCTAAAGCAAAATGCTCAACCCTCTAGCATAGCTGATCATTTTTAGCTCTTTTGCTCGGTTGGTGTAGTCGGTTAGTGGGAGAGAGAAGACATCAAAGTGTTAACAACCCTTTGTAACCACAACTGGCTGGATGGTGATGGAACCTTGTATTCAGGTATTAGGACTTCTAGGAAGGGGAGTGTTTTGTCTTCTTCGATTTCTAATGTAAACTGTATTATTTGGTGAATGGTATTTAAATGGCTATGGAATTTGGTGAGTTCGTTTTTGCTAAAAGACAAGATGACAAAAATGTCATCGACATATCGGACTCATAGTTTTACTTTGAGGGCAGCGCTTCTAAGTGCCATCTTTTCAAAATATATCCTGAAAAGTTTGGCAGCTGGTAATAGATATATCCAGACATATCGGACTCATAGTTTTAGAGATGAACTTATTGCTGCTTCATCTGTTTGTGGGTATATGTCTTCATCAAACTTGAAGTAAGCATTGCTCAAGCAGTGTCTAGAAAAATAGAAGAATAGATAGATTTGACGTCAAAACTGGCCTTGATGTACTTTTGATCGGTCTTTTCTGTTAGGTTGTATTGGCCAAAAATGTATCTAGGTTTTATAGTGGCGAGTTGAAAGCACTGAAAATTGGACGTAGAGGGCCCCATCTTTGTGGATCTTTGGCAGGCCATATAGTTTTGGACATCTGCTTAAGTCTTTTCTCAGGATGAGTTTTTTCCATATATGTTGTGGCGTCTTTGATAACTTTTTTATAATTGGGGTCATGTAAAAGTTCTTTTATTTTTGTTTTGTATTCTTCAGAATCTACTGTGGCGTTTCCTTTGTCGGCAGGTAGTATGGTTATTTCCTTTGCTTTGTTTTGTTTCTTGATGGCTTGATGTTCTTCATAGGTTAGATTTGCTGTGGGTGCTTTGGTATTCCTTAGAATCCTGTCAAATTAGTTCAGGCGTATTTTTATCTAGAGATTATTGTTTCGACATTTGCAATTATTTTTTCTGTAGGAATTGATTTTGGTGCGATTGCGTAGTTGAAGCATATACTTAGAACGCTTATCTGTGTGTTTCTTAGCTTTCAGTCTTCAGACCAGCATTGATAATCGGAAACGTTGTTCTTTCAGGTGTGAAAGAATGAGTCGTTTTTGTATATGTACTGGTTTGCCATTATCATCCCGCATTGAAATATAATCTTTTATTCGCATTGCAGAGCTATCCTCTTCATCGGTACAAAAATTGACAATTTTTGTTTTTTTTATCAGAAAGTGAAAAGAAAAAATAAAAAATAAAACAACTGTTTAAAAATAATTTCCTTAACAGTAAACTATGTGATCAAAATTGACTGGGACTGGTAAAAAAGACATTTGTTTGCAATTTTAACACAAATCTTTATTATCGCTTCCAACATACGCTCCATTTGAATTGATTGATGCATGCCAATACTTGATCCAATCATCCATGCACTTGGAATATACCTTGGCCCGAAACTTGCAACAAAGAAAGTTTTAATAATCACTTTGATTACTATTTTACAGGATGTTATCAACAAGACGGTCTCAGTATAAGATGGTGCGGTTGATACGAAACAAGAAAAATAGGGAAATGATTCAAGGAACGATGGTTAGTAGGTACTTTTTATACACTAACTTATCAATTTAGTTATGATCGCAACTTCAATTGCCATTTACGTCATTTTATAATGAAATATGAATCCAAATAAAGAAAAGTTTGCTTATGTTGAACATAATCAGAAATTAGATATGTGTAATATAAGAGTAGTACTGAAATACTAATTCATAAAATATTTCTATAAAATTATTTAAAAATCTTCTCGTTAACCTCTTCAGTCCCGACATGCCCAATAGAACTTTTCCTCGGCCAACCATAAGTACAAATGAGTTTGAACCTTTCCCTCCAGTCCCAGAATACGAAGAACAAGCTAACGCTATAATAGGCTGGACTTTCCTGCCTCATTCTTTGAAAAAATAGCATTTAATTATAACCTGATGTATTTAGACAGATTTTTGAGGTTACAAGAGTTCGGCTTACCCTATATATTCCGACGACCGTAGTGTATCAGTCAATATGAAGGAAAGTGTAGCACTGTTACTGAAGGGTATGATAACCTTGATATAGGAAAAAAGTGTGTCTTGCAAGCACTTCATACACAACGAGAAGGATGTAATGTATACTTCAATCGCTATTTTACCTCTGTGCCACGGGCTGGACGCAATTCACATTGATCGATCGAGGATGTCAAGGGACAGGTATTCTCCAAAAAAATCGTGTTCTGAAAGGTGCAGTGTTTACACCAGACAAGCAACTAACACGACAAGGGAGAGGCTATTGCGGCCAGTTAGTAAGATCCGATTGTCAAGTGTGTATGTTGAAATGGTTTGATAGCAAAACCCATTCTGTTAGCATCTTCATCAAAAGGAAACCATGGGGGTGATGTCTCCGGTGCCTCCGGTGGGCTAAAAACGCCAGAGAAAGGCAAAAGTACCTCGCTCTCTCGCCGCAAATAATCATAACTCCAATAAGGGAGGGATTAATCTACTAGATCGACTTATCAGTTATTACAGAATAAGTGCAGGAATAAAAGTGGGCTATTCGTACACTTTTTCATTTTTTGGACTTTACAATAACAGCAGGTTGGATCAGATAAGGTCAGATAAGAAAAGAGTTTGTGAAATAGAACGAGTGAAAAGCAAGGATAGGCATGACTTGATAGAATTCAGAATATCGGTTATTGATTTTTTGCTAATGGAGTTGTGTAAATAAATACTTCGAAACAACGAAAGGTAGTAACAGTGCCTTCAGAATAAAAAAGATTTTCTAATGTAAAGCATATGCCCCACATCGAAAATGGAAAAATTCAAAACTACTCTTGATTGCCAGGCTGTAAAAGCAATAAAGCAAAAATTAAATGCTTGACCTGCAATGTAAATTTGTACTTGACTGCTGAACGTAATTGTTTCAGCCAATTTCATACAACTATAATTTAAATTTAAAAAGAATTGTATCATTTTAAAAATATTTTAATTTTTTACATTTAATAAAACTTTCCCTAAATAAACAAAAACTTATTTTAAAAAATTTTGATCGTTTTTTTAAGTAACTTTTTACTTGGGAAAGTAAAAACAGAGGTTTTTCAATATAAACTAATTATGAAATTAGAGTCCCCATATACCCTATAGGGTATATAGCATAATTCGAAAATTTTGGTTTTTTTCGCGGTCAGTTTTGCAATAAGTTACACCTGAACAACCTAAAAAATAAGTATATAGCATATTATCTGTAAGTAATATCGAGCAACTAGTTGTGGCCTCGGAATCTGAGAAGGTTAAGTTCAAATTATATATGAAATATTAAATATTATAGATATATTTATTTAAAACTATTATATTTTTACTATAATACTATTACTAATACTATAATTACTATAATTTTATAATAACTATTTTATTATAAAAACAATATCAATTAAAGATAAATAAATATGAAAAAAAATAATTAAAATAAAAAAAATCAATTAAAGAAAACAGATAAAAATATTGGTCTACGATGAGACTTGCGGCATCAAACGTAAAATGAATGAAAGTTGGAAAAATTTAAAATGGCGAACTTAATTAAATTAACGAAAATTAAAAATTAATATTTTTTCCGAAAACCTCAAAAATTGTATAGATGTATTCAAATATTTTTTGTAATTTTTTTGAAAAGTTCATTCAAAAACAAATAATAAAAAAAACGTCTTGTTTGATTAATTTTTGGAAGAAAAAGGGTCTTTCTAGTCGCCTATCTAAGATATATTATAACATCGAACGGAGTGACCACTCTATACTTCACCGTATCTTACCATGCCACATTTTTGTCTTAATTTCCAGCCTGTGATCGGGTCTGCTCATTCTTGCCTTTTCTATAGCCCAAATTACTGCCAAACATTCCCATTCAGTGACAGTATATTTTCTCTCACACTGATAACTGAACGAGGGAGATAGCAAATAATATGTTCACGATCATTATAACTCTATGTTAATACGGCCCACAAGCCATAAGAGCTTGCATCATATTGAGAATAGGACATAAGATAATAGGTTAGGTTAGGTTAGGTTTGGTGTTTGAAAGGATTGTTCACACTCCGCAGACTGCAGACATTTAACATTTTTCTTAATGAGATTTGTTAATGGTGCAATGATTGTGGAAAGATCAGGGATGAACCTTCTATACCATGAAATCATTCATAATAACCGTTGGATCTCCTTAGCACGTTTTGGCCTAGGCATATCTATAATTTCACTTACTTTCTCAGGATCTACATATATTCCCTCACTATTAATTATATAACCTAGAAATTTGAGTTCACCCTTACAAAACATACATTTATCCCTATTTAGTGTTAATCCTGCGCGTTTAGGTTCTAGTAAGAACCTCCCTAATTAGTTTAAAATGTGTCTCTATATCTGGTGAAGTAAAAACTCCATCGTTCAGATATTTAAAACAATATGGCTCTAACTCTAGCCCTAAAAGTTTATCTGCCATAGCTTGAAATGTTGCCGGAGCATTGGTCAGGCCAAATGGCATTCTACAAAATTGATAGTGACCTCTACCCGGTATTGAAAAGCTAATATATTTTCTGCTTTCTTCTGATACTTGAATTTGTCAATAAGTACATTGAATATCTGAAGTTGTTAAATACTTTATGTTTGTCAATCTATCCAGAATCGAATTTATGTTAGGGGGAGGATAAGCCCATTTTTCAGTTATATCAATTCATTTTCTAAAATCTACGCAAAATCTAAAGCTATATGAAGTTCCTTTTTTGGAACCATTATTATAGGAAAATTCCAACCACTATTACTTTTTTCAACAATCCCAAGTTTGAGGAGTTTCCCCCCTAAGATTTTTGATAAATATTCGTCAATTTTCTGGTGTAATAAAGTAAAGCGTTTTCCTCAAATAATTCTACTGCACTCTTAAATAAATATTGCTTAGAGACATTGTTCGTCTCGCGTAATTCCTGCACTCTTTCTAAAAAAGCATTTAACCCTTAAGAGTCAGAATCCCCATTACATGTTAAACCTCAAGAAGATATTTCAACTTTTGGATCTAAACTAAAATTATTCATTTGGTTTGACAAACTATCATTAGCGTTCTGAACAGGTGAGCTTATCTGAGGTGATAAGCAACCACCTATTGACTGACTAGATGAGTTTAAACTTTGTTGAAAAGACACATCCAAAGGTACGTTAATTTTAAATTTAAAATCCGATTGTTTGCTATTAAATTTTTGTAAATATTGCAATGTTAAGGAAAGTAATCCAGATTTTAACTTGACTTGCTCATCATTTGTAGGGTTTATTCTCGTTTTTATTTAAAATATGACTTAACTTTGGTTGCAGTTTTCTTATTAAGCTATCAGTGAACGGGTTATTTAAAAATACGTCAATGTCTTTTAGTTTAGTAGAACAAATCCTAAGTTCAGTAGTATTATCAAAATTACTCTTATGTTAAAAAGTTTAACCATCAATTTCTAGAGCAAAAAAAACTTCTTAAAGTTTCTAGTAATTCCTTTACTGTCCCTTGAGGTATAATACCACGAACATTAAGCTCGTATTCAAGTTCATCCTTAGTTAAACGGTCTGGTTCGATTTTAAACAATTTTAAATATGAGATAAAATATAAATGTTTCAAAAAGCAATAAAGCAAGAAGGAAAAAAAGAAAACATTACTCGGTACTTAGACATTTATTCTCATCATGTAAAACAGTATCGTGAAAGCCAAAAGAACATGGGAGGGATTCAGTTACAATGTTAAATTAACTAGGTTAGTAATATACAGGCAATTTAGTAATGACGTTCTGTAGACAATAAACAGTAATGAACTTAATCTAATGTGACTAGTAGGATGATAACTTATCTTTGGTCAGTCAATCCACGAAACTCCCCGATGAGTGTCGCACAGGCCACGTGAGGCCGAACGTTGCTCTGTCTATACCTTACTAATACAAAGACTTGCCTGGAAAGAAGCGAAAAATTCACTCGGATGAACCAAAAAAACTAGAGAAAGATTTTATTAATATCGTGAGAAATATTTTAATGAGGTTAAATTATTCTTACCCCTATCTGGGTTAAAAAAGAATTATTCGTCGGACGACAAGTAATTGTACGGCCACGAGGGTTCTCTAATTAAGATGGTCCAAAAATATACCTCGATAGGCTTCGGATCAGCTCGCAGTGTGTTAGCAATAAAAATCCAGCAAAGCTGATAAATAAACTAGGTACTATAATACCCAAAATATCCCGAACTCCAAAACTCTAATCAGCGGAAATTTTTTACACTTGGTCAAGGCCTGTTGCTGCACAGTCGACTGCTCTCGAAGGTGACCGAAAAGAGAATCAGAAGGGAGGAGACCAAAAATGGCTCCTTCGAGAAATAAAGCCCGCGAAGTAATTCAGTAGATCTCCGTTAGAGTACTGCCAATCAATCAAGGTACCAGTATCGGACTGAGGTGAATGAAAAGTGCCGAATTAAAATTGATGCGTTAATTCTAGGTCTAAAATAAATATAAACTGCGGAGAAGCTTTCGGTGGTGGCAGTAAGTGCTGCATTTTCGGAACGGAAAGAAGCATTCTCTTCGAGGAGGGTCGTTAGTTGAAGATGTTCGGGTTTGTTAGATTTTTTTTGATGGGATACAAATATGTATGCGTCCTCGTCTGATAACGCGGGCTGGATGAATGGGAAGGAGTCAATGCAGGTGCGGGCAATAAACCTGACAATAGAGGTGATAAAATTAATGGCGAAACTAATAAGATGAGAAAAAAATTGACTGGTCGAGAGGCAAGTTTAGGGTTCGGTACTGACCTTTATTTTCTTTTATTGGGGGGCCGAAAGCGCAGGTACTACGGTAGCGGCGGTGTTCTTTTCATCTGGCGGAGAATCAGTCTTGCGCCTTTTGAAGGCGGACTGAGATTTTTGGGACTGGCTTAAGAGGAGCTTTTTGAGCACAGTTATCTTAGCTTGCATAGTGGCAATGTGGACATCTTGGGCTTGATTTTTTTCTGACAGCTTGGCGTTAGCTGCGGAGGATTTGTCGATGGACGCAGAGAGAACGTCGTTGTTTGCTTTGAGCGGGGTTTTTCTATAGGGGAAAGGTTAGTTGGGGGTGATTTTTGGGGTTTCTAGTGTTTTTGCGAGGAGAAACAAGGGTATATGCGTTCTCATCAGGGAACGCTAGACTGGAAGAGTGAGTTGGCATGGTTAATAGCTCTGCGGCGCCTTTCAGAGAAAGGGCCTAGCGCACACGAAGGGCGATATAAAGCAATAAGCGTTAATTGCCGCGAGACTATCAGTTTTGAAAATTTTACCACTTAAAGCGAAGCGAATTTAGGGTTTGGAACTGACCTTTTTGTTTTATCATGGGGCCGGAGGTGCAGGTCGGGCGGCTGCTGGTCGGATGGACCGACGGGCCGCCAGAAGATGTGGGCGGAGTGGTGGTAAGATTTGGGACGGATGGGGCAAGATTTCCAGATCGCAGGGTGGTCACCATTGCAGTTGAAGCAAGTGGCCGGGAGGTCGGCATCTTTAGGGCAATCTTTAACTGCGTGATTTTTTGCACATTTGAGGCATTTGGGACTGACGTGGCAATTAATAGCTGATTGCCCGAACTGCAGGCAGTTCCGGCATTGGGCTAGAGAAGGGTTAGAATGTTGTGTTTCCATGTGCACTTGAACGCCTGAAAGTTCGCACACGTGAGTGATGTTGTAGATATCTTTTTGCTGTCCACCCTGATTTTTATGAATGGCATAGGGATTTTTTTTTGTACATCCTGCGAATCTCTAAAGTGCTAAAGCCTTGGCTGATTAGGTCGACTTTGACCTCTTCGATGCCCATTGAGGAATCGATACCCCGGATTAATAATAATAATAATAAGTTTATTTGCTGTATCAATGTTTGAATACAATAACTAAATTATACAATAATACAATTATAATTATAACAAAATACAAATCCGTCTTTATTATGCACTAACACCTACTAATGATACGCAAAATGGAACTGGAAGCAATTAAAAAAGATCTAGTCCAGTTCCAGATTTCTTTTTTAATTCGACATATTAGAAATAACCGAGTATACACAATTTGCCTATAATTTTTACAATATATTGATCAATGTAGTACCAATAAATGAATAAACAATAACAGTAACAGAGATAAAAGAAAAAAAAAACACCATCTGCTCACAATCAATAAAAAAAAAAAAAAAAATAGAAGCCAAACAATCAATTTCTCCATTACGAGATTGAGATCTTTGTTTTCCGGGAGAAAGTGAGTGTGATACTCGATTGCCTGGTCAGAAGGTATTTAGTGATTCTCCGGTGGTCGTCGGACGTAACCGGAGAGAATTGCATGCCCAAGCGGACGGTTTTGAATTTCGTTATTTTCCAGCTGTTTTGAGCGAAGATTCTGGACAAATAGGTCCAGTATTTGAGGGTATCTATTCACGATTGGGGTTTTTCTGGTTGAGATTTTTGGGGGTTGGTGAGTTGGTTTGTAGGCAGTGGATGCGGGGTGGGGGGTTGCGAGGTGCCGAAGCGTTGATTTAGTGCTTTGTTGGAAATGGCGGGGGCGTTGAGAAAAGGGCGTTCGCATGGGCGCGGGTGATGAAGGGCCGGGAACAGCGGAGACTGCTGCTGCTTTGGGCTCCATTTGAGAGATAAGAGGTGAGGCGGGATTACAGCGTCGGAAGAAGAGGAAACTGTCTTTCGTCTTTTTAATGATTGGTTTTTTCAAGTGGGGCCAAGTTCTGCCTGAATAGAAGCGATAACACGGGGGAACAGCAATTTTGTTGACTTGGATCTGTGACTTGTTTATGACTAATTTTTCATTTCTTAATTCAAAAATATTCACAGTTTTTCTCTATCACGTCAAGTTCTTAAGCTACAGCATACCCTTCATTTTACCTTAAAAGTGTACATACGAAAGGAAATAAGGGAGATCTGACCAAATAGATTAGAATATTTTATTCATACAGAGGTTAACATATTATTAAAAGTTAAATTGTGTTTATAAAAAAAATAAATAAAAGATATTATGGTAAAAATTTCTTCTTATAGCTTTTCCTGGAGTGTTCAGTTTGTGGACATTCTCGCTTGATGCTCCAACAGTAGTCAGCCATCATACTGACATCCCATCTACTTTGATACCGCGCTTCCATAACCTTTAGATCTTGGTGGAATCGCTCGCCCTGTTCATCACTAACAGCACCAAGATTTTCTGGGAAGTTAGCAAGATGACTATGTAAGAAATGCAGTTTGATGCTCATGTTGCAATGAAGCTTTTTAAAGCTCTCCAAGAGTTGTTGAACACTTTCGATGTAATTCGGGGTTCGTGTATTTCCAAGAAAGTCTTTAACAATATTTTTAAAAGCCAACCAAGCATTCCTTTCAAGTTCAGTCATTGTTTCAGTGAAATTTTCATCTTTAACGAGTTGCCGATCTGTGGACCATCAAAAACACCAGCCTTTATCTTTTCATATGACAGGCTAGGGAATGCCGAAATGATATACTTAAAGCAGTCTCCTTCAATTGACAAAACCTTAACAAATTGCTTTATGAGACCTAGTTTTATATGCAAAGGCGGAAATACAATGATTTTTCTGTCGAAAAGTGGCTGATTTAAAATGTTTGGATCACCAGGTCTTAGATCAGATCTTGGCGGCCAGTTCGATTGCACCCAATGCTTCTCACGAGCTCTGCTATCCCACATGCACAAAAAAACGGGATACTTGGTATACCCGCGTTGCTGGCCAAGAAGGAAACAGATCATTTTAAGGTCAACACAGATGATCCATTGGTGCATATTATATTGCAACAACTCAATGACTTTCTTTATGTCGCCATTTTCTTCACGCAAAGAAACTGAATGACCTATTGGGACTGAACCGTATAAATTTCCATTATGTAGGAGAACACACTTCAAGTTACGCTTTGAGCTATCTATAAATAATCGCCATTCAGTTGCGTTATAGTTAGAAATGGCTCTTTCATTAAACCTTCTACGTTCTGGCAATATACAAATCCGTCATTATTTCTGAAGTACTGCCTAAATTCACTTTCTCTGGATCGATAGTAAGTGACTTTAACTCCTTTGTCAAGCAATTTTTTTTCGTGCAGTCTTGATGCTGATAATTCCGATGCTTTTTTGGATAGTCCCAAATCTCGTGCTAAATCGTTTAATTCATGTTGATTGAATCCTTTACGAACAGACTCATTGGAAACTTTGAATTCTTCGTCGGTGGAGTCATTTCGATCTTCACTTGATTCACATTCTTGTATTTCTAAAGAAGGTAATTCTTGAAAAACTGACACTGGAATTTCAGCTGAATGAGACACAGGGCGTAGAGCGGACGGTAAACTAGGGTACTCAATTTTATGTTTGTTTTCCTTGTTGAATCCTGATGTTTTCACTATGCAAAAGTAGCAATCACTTAAGTGATCTTTGGGCTCTCGCTAACCATTGGTATACCAAACGAAAGTTTATTACGTGTTCTCTTCGTCCACATTCGTAAACTCTCTACACACTGCTTGCACACTTTTTGAGGGGCCCATGATTTATCTTGGTCACCTATTTTCACTTTAAAATAACAAAATAGGCTTGCCTGACAAATGTACTAATATTAGTCAGTTGAATTAGGATGATAAAACTGTCATATATATATATATATATATATATATATATATATATATATATATATATATATATATATATATATATATATATATATATATATATATATATATATATATATATATATATATATATATATATATATATATATATATATATATAGAGAACTACCAGAGGCAGACATAACGAAAATCTGTAGTTGTGTATGTATACTTTGACTTCACTATATCAGAGCGACACAGACCCGCGTACTTTAGCATCTCATGCGTAACTGACCGAACTAGTTTTGGATGACGCAACGTCACTCACCCCCCCCACTCCTAGGTCGAAGAAGGTTCGCCAGTAGGTGAGCAGTAGTGACTTCTGTGATTCGCCAAGCTTAGTCGGATGCGCAACAACTGTATAGAAAAAAACTTGACGTGATAGAAAAAAACTAAATAAAGTTTTGGAATTTGCTTGTCAATTTACATATAAAACAGCTTAAATATCGAACTCAACAGAAATTATTTTTCAAATTGTTCCCCAGTATAATGGGGCTTTGATTTTATCTGAGAGCCGGGAGTTGGCTTCAGAGGACTTTTTGAGGGTGGCTGCAAGAGCTGCGTTCTCGGCTTGGAGTGCAGCATTTTCATCCAGAAGGGTGGCAATTTGGGGGTGTATTTTCTTCTTATGCGAGACTTTTGTATGTAATTTGTTTATTTCAAGTAGTATGGGATTTAAATCGTAATAACGAATTAATGTGTAGGTATACTGTTTTACCTTTGCATTGCTTAGATTTACTTGCATTAAAATATCAGATTGTCGTCTAATTACCTTCTGTTGACTTTTTCCTGGCCGTCGAGTACGGCGATGAATGCACTCGATGTCGAATGTGGCGATGAAAGATAAGAATGGTCGCTAACCTTGGTTGTATAATTATCAAAATTATTTCTGTTTCTTAACGGTTGTTCAATAATACTAACGTTAATTTTTTCTTTGGAAATTGACGATATAGTTTTTCTTTAATGCCAACAGATTTATTTGAGTTGGTGTGGAAAATTTGTCTTCCCATTTTTGCCTTGAATGTTGTTTAATGTAAACATTTTTTCTGGTTGGTATATGTCAGGGTCACTACGGTTTTTATTGGCTTTGACTATTTTTTTTTGCTTCCTAGCAGTTTTTCATTTAATTTTGAATATGGTAATTTTGATTTTTCTTTATGTTCATTAATATAATTTGTTATATTTGGTCTATATCCTAATTAAAAGGCTCGTTTGAACCAACGTGACCGTTAGTTATATCAATGTGTTTTAATTTAGTTACCGAATATATTGAATTAATATATGCTAGTACAGCATGTTTTATTTTTTGTTGGATAGACGATGCTCCGAAATATTTTTTTAATAACCCCACATGTTCACATAAACTTAAATGTAATTGTTGGACTGTTCCGTTCTATTGTGAATAAGGTGGGCGAGTAGAAATGAACGTGTAATTTATGTAATTGTAAAAGGTTAATAACGACGATGTGCTTAAATTTAATTCCATTATCAGCTATTGTCTTTGCAATACCATAATATGGAAAGAAATGTGTTAAATTATCAACTATTTATGTAACCGCTAAAGGTCTTAATGGATATTGCTTGCTTGGATATATTTTGAAAAGCTGTCCATTAAAGTAAGGAATGTTGATTCTTCTAGAGTATAAGTATCCATATGGATGATTTCAAAAGGATATGCCGCCTGATATTTTGTTTTTTTTCAGTAACATCTATCGATATAGTTGCATTGTTGAAATTTAATCGATGACTACCTAAAATATTTTCTGACAATTTCGCAGAAAGAATCATACATTTCTGGAGATTCAAAATATAAGAAATATGTTTTGTCCGAAATAACATTTTCCTTTATGAGACTTCGAATATTAGTTATTCAAATTGCACTGGGTAGTTAGTAGTTCAAAATAACTTTCTGAAATGTGGACTTTATTTCAAACGAAATAATCCTTTTAGCTTTTGCGGATCCATGCCGAACTTTGTAGAATACGGTATGACTTGCCCCATAGTTTACAGCTGTTTCAAGTATCTGAACACCAACTATTGGATCTTCTTCTTGAGAATACATTGTTGCATTGTCGTCTACAATTTGAGGATTTTTCATCCTCTGCTTGAACTAGTGTCAAAATATTGTCTGCAACTGACTATTTGGTTCGTTAAGTGAAAACAACCACTGTAAAGGCTTATGGTCTCTAACGATATTACATTTAAGGCCATACAGATATGCGCGGAAATTTTTAGTTGCCGAAACTAGACATAAGCATTCTATTTCGATAGTAAAATAATTCAATTCGGAATCGTTAAGCATTCAGGTCATATGCGTCGGTAAATTTTGGCCAATTGGACCTTCACAATATGGCACCTAACGCAACATTACATGCATCGGTTGTTAAATTGAACTCTTAAAAAAACAGGATACTGAAATCTAGGCACATATGTTTTTACAATATACGAAACATTCTAAAAATTCTGTATTATGTTCTTTTTCTGTCCCCTTTTGAGGCAGTTGGTCAATGGCTTGGTGATTTTCGCAAAGTTGTTTGTGAATCTATGGTAATATCCCATAAATTCTAAAATCTTTTTCGAAGTGGGAAATTTATGCATGAATTGTGTCCTAGTTTGGCTTCATTCCATTCGATGTTACAATATGTCTTAAATAGGCCACTTTTCGTCTAAGAAATTCGCTTTTGTTAGGTTGTATTTTAAAGTTGGTTTCACGCAAACTTGTGAATACCGCTTTTAACCTCTCCAGATGTTCCTGCAGTGACGTCGAAAATATTATAATGTCAATATATAGAAGACATTTTTTCGTTTTGTATAGCCCTTAGAACATTTTCCATTATTCTTTAAAATCTTGCCGGGCCTGTTTTGAGTTCAAATGGCATCCTTAGCTATTCATAATGTCCATTTTCTGTATTAAACTTTTTTTCGGGATATCCCCTTTGTTTATCTGAATCTAATAAAGTCCACTGGCCAAATATAAAATAGTAAAATATTGGCATTTCCCTAATTTGTC
Source organism: Cosmopolites sordidus (assembly GCA_031761425.1). Classification (NCBI taxonomy): domain Eukaryota; kingdom Metazoa; phylum Arthropoda; class Insecta; order Coleoptera; family Curculionidae; genus Cosmopolites; species Cosmopolites sordidus. Next base: position 62,986 of record JARFXV010001881.1, on the reverse strand, counting down.
TAATATTTTTTAACTGGTGTTATGAATAAATGGTTACCTATAAGATTTTGTGAAAACTTGGCATCTCATCTGTGGTTCTGATATGGTGTTTGATCTTAGTTGTAAAGGTTAATGGTATATGTTCGTGATAAATAGAAGTGTCGAATTTAGACATTTTTTGACTCGTGAAAGTTACTTAAGTCAACAGTTTATATTTTCGGTCTACTAAGTTTTTCTACTTAATAATAATAAGTTAAATACAATATCTTACCATATTATATATATATATATATATATATATATATATATATATATATATATATATATATATATATATATATATATATACAAGATTGTGTCGTCATTTCTCAGTGATCCTTTTTCTCTAATAAATTTGCCTAACGAACAACAATTTTAAAAAAAACAACATTTTCTAAAATAAATACAAACTTTTGAATGTTAATCTTTCGGGTGACCTTTTCTTCGCATTTTCAAAACAAATCTAAAAATAATTTATATCAATTTATATATAATAATCTATGATAGTAAATCTAAAAGATAGTAAATAAATATATTTTGTATATGTCAATGATACTTACATTGACCATAATATTTTTTACTGACCGTGACATACTCCCAAAAAATTATATAGGTGAGGTTTGGTGTATGATTATTGTTAACGTTAAAGTTTGTATTTATTTTACATTTTGTATTTTTTTAAATTTTTGTTTGTTAGGCAAATTTATTACAGAAAAAGAATCACTGAGAAATTAGTCTCGGTTTTGTTTTTTACCCAGTGATTATATTATTTACATAAGAACAGATATTCTTGATATTTTTTCAGTTTTAGTCGTGGCGAAAAACTCAAAAAAGATATTTTTTTTTACAATCTCGTATACGTATAATGATGGTAATATTAAAATATTGTATTTAAGAAAAAGATGTCGACAGATAGGTAATTTTCGAGCTCCAGTGATTACTCTTATTAGGCGCTTTTAAAATCTGAAAACTTGCAAAAAATGAGGTGAATTGCCCCAGAAAATTAGTCCATACTTTGCACGGCTCTATTCAGCATAATAATCTGACAATACTATATCAGTAGCATCGACCTATTTCAGTCTATATGAACCATATGATACGGTTGGCATTTTTTTGCAAAGTTGATTTTACATGTGGATTCCATGACAGTTTGCTGTTTAGATGAATACCCAAGTACTTGACACCTGATACATGCCGTATTGACCTTCCGTTAGTTTTAAAGATATAACACTTATTCTCTATATAAGCTTGAGTAGAGAAGTTAACAAAATTTATTTTCTCCATATTTAGAAATATATTGTTCGCTTTATACCAGTAACAAAATTTATGTAGCATGGTCTGAGTAATCTTCATAAGTCCCTGTACATCATCAGCTGGCACTAGGTAGCTACAGTCATCAGAAAACATAATTATGTTTCTATTATCGCAGATAGTCGGCAAATCATTAATAAAAAGTAGACATAAAAGAGGGCCCAAAACAGACCGTTGAGGTAATCCGCAAGCAATTCTCAATCTATTAGGTTGTATATTATTTATTTCAACGATCTGGGTACGATACGGTGATATATGACTGTATTCATTAATAAAGCTTATCTCTTATGCCATAGTTATACAGTTTCTAAAATAATATAGTAAGACCGACTAAGTCAAATGCCTTACTAAAATCCATATAAGTGGCAATACAATTTTAATGACCATTATATATATATATATATATATATATATATATATATATATATATATATATATATATATATATATATATATATATATATATATATATGAGAGTCGTCTGATGTTACCATATTTTGTTTTAAGAAATGGTGTTCTTAGTCTGTTGCAGGTCATGTATTGTGTCTTTTCAATCCTACCTTTTCTGCTGTTTCTTTTAGGACTTCAATCTGTTTTTGTGCCGTTAATATATCTTAAGCCAAAATTGCTAGATCATCAGCAAACGCCAGACAATCAATTTTAACATTGGTTCTCCCCAGTTTAATGTGCTGGTTAATATTCAGGGCCGACTTTTTTCAACGCCACTCCTGTATTACTTTTTCTAGAACACAGTTAAATAAGAGTGGTGAGAGTCCATCCTCTTGTTTCACTCCAGCTTTAATTTCGAAGAGCTCTAAGATGTCACCCATGAATTTAACTTTTAACCTTGTGTTAGTTAGTGTGGCTTTAATAATCGCCAGCGTTTTCAGATCTAGTCCTTGTTCTTTCAAGATTTGGAATAAAGATTCGCGGTCAATAAAGCCATATGCGAGATGTTTATTGTACAGTTTTTGATATCTTAAGATCAACTTTAGATTCAGGATCTGTCCCGGGCAGAATCTGCCCGATCGAAAACCTGCTTGATATTCATCAATTTTAGATTCTAACTGTTCCTGTGCTCTGTCAAGTAGACATTAAGATAGAATCTTGTAACAAACTGGGGGAAGAGATATCTCTCTATAGTTGTTTACATCTGTTCTATCTTCTTTCTTATGTAGTGGATGGATTAGAGCATCTTTCCAATCTTCCGGAAACCGTTCGGTTCGCCATACTACTTGTAGAATTTTGGTTATTTCCTTGATTGTACCTGGACCAGCGGATTTCAAAAGTTCAGCAGTGATTCCATCTTCACCAAAAGCTTTGTTATTTTTAAGTCCCTTGATTTGCCTAATTATTTCATCTTCATTCGGTGGTAATGAATCTGGGTTTGTTTGTTTAGGGTTTAGTGTTGGTAATCTGTTTAAGGGCTTATAACAGTTTAGTAGTTGTTCAAAATATTTCGCAAGGTTTTTGCAATTGTCTTGGTTATTTAGAGCTAAATGTCCATTTTCCTTTTGGAAGCAAAGACTTTAAAGTGAATTTCGGGTGTTTTTTTTATTTGGAAATCTTTTTCTATTCCATTAAGTTGATTGTTTTCGTATTTTCTTTTAGTTTGTCTAATTACCTTCGATGTTTCTTTTCTTACTTCTAAAAAGATGTTATAGTTTATTGTTGTTTTTTACTGTTCCAATCTTTGAATGCTTTACTTCGGCTTAATACTGCTTGCTCGAAAACTTCATCCCACCACGGATGTTTTCTACGTTTTCGTAAAGGGACCAACTTGAAAGTTGTTTTAATAATTACTTGTTTCAATTCTTGCCAGTTCTGTGCTGGTTGTTTATCAAGCTCTTCTGTTTTAAGCTAAGTTTAATTCTAGTCAAGTAGTCCCTGTCTGTTAGCTCCTTTCCTGACTTGAACATTCAAAATCTCTTTATAATTGAGGTACGAAATGGTAACATGGTCAATTTGAAATTCACCCATGTACGTATTTGCACACCTTCAGGTATTTTGTTTCGTTATTTTCTTGATAAAATGGGTTGGCATTATTTTTAGATTAAACTGTGAACATAGTTCAACCGATCTTCTGCCATTATGGTTAGTCCATTTATGAGCGGGAAAACTGCCGACTGCTTTTCTGTACTTTCTTTATTTCCCTAGTTGGGCGTTGAAATCACCCAATAGGGTTTTAACATGGTTAGAGGGAATTTTAGAAAAAGTCTTTTCCAGAATTTCCCAGGACTTATTTACCTTTTCAGGATTAGATTTATTTTCTTCGTTAACTGGGAGGTGTGCATTCATTTATGTATAATTTTATTAGCACGCTTGAGAGATAGTGTCATAAGTCGATTATTTACTGACTGGACATTAGTTATAGAACCAAGAATGGTTTTTGAGATAGCGAAAGCAACACCGACATGTTGTGTATTTTTGAGTATTCTTTGGTCCGTTTTACTTTTAAAAAGTTTTTAGTTGCGGAAGTCCAAGGTGTTATCTGTCGACCTGGTTTATTGCGGAGCTAAAATTTGGATTTTTTTTTTGATTCAATGATCGCCCCAATGAGTAGTTTTCCTGGGCGCAGGAGAAACCATTCCAAATTTACTGTTCCAAAGAAAGTTTTTGCTTTCGGCTTCAGACGTTTTCCAGAGGTCTCCGACTCCCTCTGAAATATTTTGCGTTTAAGCTCGGACGCCTCAGAATCTGAAAGTCCGGTTTTGCCAGCAAAGGTGGCAGATGATTGTTTACCTCCTGGGATAATTTTGTAATTACTAAAACGCTTTATTTTGTACTTTGAGTTAAAGGTTTGAACAATTACGGTTTAGAGGTTAAGACTGGGTTAGTTCCAGAATTTCAATCTCAACCGGACCACTGGTGAACAGAGCCTTACCACTCAACCGCTTGATTCAAGCCAAACACTAATTGAATTTAGTTTTTTTCCTTTATTCGGGGCTGCTTATTTTGAGATATTCGCAGCTGTCCATTAATATCGAATTGAACTTTCACTATCCACCATCCGTGACCCGTCCAGTATCTTAGTCGAAGTATATATATATATATATATATATATATATATATATATATATATATATATATATATATATATATATATATATGTTTGGGCGTTATAAAATAATAATAATACTTTTATTGCAGTACATTTAACAATGATCACTATAGAAAATAGCAATACATTACAATATAATAAATCAGTTATATATTTCATTGCAGTACATTTAAGAATGGTCAATACAGAAAATAGCAATATATTACAATATAATTGAAAGCTTCTAGAAAATCACTGCAAAAGGACCGAGGTGGCAGAAGTACTGATTTAGAAACCTCAGCCCTAATTCTTATTTAACCCATAGTACACATATTCTAAACTATATTACATATAATAATCTTATAGGCAATAAGTAAAAATTTAAAAATATATTATTGTTCATATACAATCAGATAAAAAATCAAACAAAAAAAAATCAGTCATTAAAAAGAAGAGAGGTGTCAAGGTAATAGAGGCACGGACAAAATCACTAATCATTAAGGCAGGCATATTGCTTCCAATTGCTTTTCATATAAGTAGTTGTAGTAACATTTTTTAAATCGAACAGGCTTAAACTATTTATATTCTTGAAGTATATCGTTGCACACATTATATATATTATGTGAAAACGACTTCGTAAGTTGCGCAGAGTAAAACGTAGGTGGCAATAATCGACCCCTAAATCTAGTATTCAAACTGTGCATATCCGATCGAAATCTAATCTTATTATAGATATATGGGGGGGGGGGGGGGGGGCAACATGACGACTTTTGTACCATAACATCGAATGAAATAAAAAGCCCGCGTGGAGTTGCCTGCTATATAACATAGATAAATATTTCAACGACACCAGCCTATGGGATACCGGTTGAAACTTTAAGTTTTGAAGCTGTTTATCTATTATATGTACCTATTTTTTTTAAATTTACAATATAGTAAATTTACAGTTAGGTACATAGAATAGATAAACAGCTGTAAAACCTAGTTTTAAAGTAGTGTTTGGGAATGTAAAGTCGTTTAACAAAACTATAGTCACACAAATTTTGTTTTAAAAATAAAAGTGATAGCTAACAAAGTAAAAAATTGTTTTATTCCATTTTTAAAAAACATCAGGTCAATCTTCTGTTTGTCATTTTATTACATTAAAATTTTAATTCAAGGTGTGGAGTGAAAATGATGATTTATTTTCAAACTTTAAAAACACTGTTGAAAGAACGAACACAACAGATTAATTTGATTCGTTGAGTATTGTTAATAGATACGAATAATACCCTCTTGACAAATAATTTTAGTATTTTGAAAATTCATAACGTGGTTAGTTTCAATGACATGTTCTACTAAAGCGCAGGTTTTTTTCCCAGTCTATAATCACTTTTATGTCTGGTAATTCTGTCTTGCAGTACTGTTGATGTTTGTCCTATATAGGTTCGGTCACAGTCATTATACTCAATTCTGTATATTACATTAGGTTTTTTAAATTTATGGTCTTCCATAGAGTATGCTCCCACAGTACGTATGTATTTCCCACATATTTTCATATTCGTTTATTTAGTGAGAATTTTCTCTAATTTAAATGTGAGATCTTTAATATATGGCAACGAGAAATAATATTTAGGCCGAATATCAGCTGAACAGGCGTCAATGCCAGGTGCATTTTGAGAATCTGAAATTGCATGATCATTCTGTGATCGCGCAGGGAGCGTTGTTGTATTCCATCTCCCCCATTTTGTGATGAATTTCGGTATATAGTTGAATGGACCAAGGCAATCCTGGAGTGGATACCGGTCAATAGCAAACGTTCGCGAAGAAGAGCGAAAGCACTATGGATCGATGACATCGATCGATGACATCCGATTAAGTATATTGGACCAGAGTGGCAAAGGAAAGCCCAGGACCGTGAAAGTTGGAAGCATGCTGAAGAGGCCTTCGTCCTGCAGTGGATCGACATGAGCTCATGACGATGATGATGTATATGAAACATATATATATATATATATATATATATATATATATATATATATATATATATATATATATATATATATATATATATATATATATATATATATATACGTATATATATCGTCGTGGCTGTATGAGTAGGTTTTTCACTTTGGAAACCGTGTTATGTCGAGCTTAGGATATTACATATATTTATTAATGGCATTATTTGATCATATATTACTTTTTCCATTATTTTAGACACAAAGGATGGCAATTGGTCGATACCTGCTAAGGCATTGGGGATCGCCGTTCTTGAATATAGACATTATTTTTGTTGTCTTCAGAGCATTTCGAAATATAGCGCATTTAGAAATATAGTTATTACTAATTAATTAAATATAATAATGGCAGAACTACTAAATGTGAGTATTTCTTAGAAATTAGTGCAGGAATGTTGTTCAATACGGTGGATTTTGTGTTTTTTAAGCTTTGTATAGTGTCTGTTATTTTATACTGGTTAATATCAAAATCATTGAATTCTGAACTTCATAATTATGGTGTACTGCGGGTTAACTCGAAATAATGGAAAAAAAATGACGAACCACCGGATGCCGTGAGCTGCATTTCAATGCTGCTTTCATCCGATTTGGCCAATTAATATGGTCAGGACCCTTGTCAATCCTTCAGTTGCTTTCGAACGTACAACTGGAAGCCCGACTGATGACTGCTTAAGGCCAGAAACCGGTCTCGGGTGATGCTTGTTGGCGTTTGATGGCGATTGAAGAATTGAAAATTTTACGTGGAGCATAGGAAAAAAAATCCTTGTTTTTGAATATTCCTGATACTGCCTATATTAGTTTTATTTCTTTTTACAATTATTTATGGTATTTTATATTATTTATGACTTTCCAGGCTGTTTTCGATTTATTGTCTGATTCAAAATACACTCTTGCATTATAGAAAGTTTTGTTACCCTTGTAACATTTCTATATATCTTTTGATATTTATTATAATAGTTTTTATGCTTATCAGTATCTGTTTTAATCTTTTTTGAAATAATTCTTCCAGCTTCGCAGCAGATGTTCTTATACCCGTAGTGATCCAAGGCTTCATTCCACTTTTGTTAGAGATTTTGAGCTTTGAAGGAGAAATAGAACTTCAATGTAATATTGCAAACAGTTGAAAAAAACCTCAAAACCCTGATCAACATTTGAAGCCTGAAAACATCATACCAGATCTCGATACTTAAATATGATTCAAATATTTTAAAATTGACTTCAGTAAAATATCTTTTACATGTAACGCTCTGGTTTTCAGGTTTTTCATATGATTGTGCTTGAATGTAACCGAGTTGCTCCATCCACAACATTATCTAAGTCATAACAAAGTAAAATATCCTTTAGTCTATTTGCAGTCTTTGAAGAGTTCAAGCAATTTATGTTAAGATCACCGCAAATAATTATTTTAGAGTTTTTTGGTAAAAGAATGTCATGTAAAAGTCCACTCAACTTCTCGTAGAATATATTGGAATCACTATGTGGTACTCTGTACAAGTTTATAAGACAATATTTAGTTTGTGAATGATTAATAGTAATTCCCCATACTTCAAATATTGAGTCACAACTGTATTTTTTCACGTTTTCCACGTTTTTAAGAGAAATATCTAGTCCGCCGTTGTACAACCATTACACCCTTATCCAGGTTTATAGTTGTTTATTTTGTAAAACATCACTTCAACTTTCGTTGACCAATGCTCTCTTAGACACGCTAGGTTTAGTTGTTTTGATTTTATAATGGATTTAACATTATCAATCTTATTTCTAAGGTATTGTACATTTTGATCAAAGAAGCTGAATATTTGTTGATCAAATTCTCTCTGTATAGCAAATAATTGCTACTGCTCGACAGCATATGGACACTTCCATTCTTAGAATTATAGCTTTATTAAATATCCCAGCGCCGATGTATGCTGAGATTTCGATAATTCCTCTCTTCCCAGAATACAGGTGTTTGGGACAGAATCGCCAAACTGTTGCATTAAACTCTCGTTAGCGTTTTGGGTATGGCCACCCAAGCATATTTGAAGTAAATTATCTCTGGATAAATATTCATAAATCGATTGCAGAAGCTTCCTAATTTCCTCACTAAGTAATGGAGGTAAATCTTCACTTTCCGCATCTTTGTTTAAAGTGATAGCTTTTTGGAAGGAGGAAAGAGTTCCCTTCCTTTTTTTACATTTTTTCGATTTCATCTTTAAAAAAGGTCGAGAATTCATTTCTCTATCATCACAACGATACGTAACGACAATTTTAAAACCTAGGTCTCTAAAAGTTATTCTTTGCTTGCATGAAAAACAAATAAAAATTTCAGATAAAGCAGTAAAAACAGTACAAAACTGAATAATTCTGTACCCGTGGACAGGTTTTGTACGGATATCTTCACTGTTGTTTATTGGCGTTGAAAAGTAGGCAAGGGGCGGGGGAGATAGGCGGCTGGAGCCTTGGAGAAGGCTTGTCAGTGCTGAGTGGAGGTAGTTTAGCAAGAGGGATTGAATGTCAGGGGGTAGGCCGGGGTGGGGGAGATTGCTTGGTTGTATGAGGCTCGGTCTGGATCTGGGTTAAAGATTGCTCCTAGGTGGTCGAGGGGCGACGGGGGTGTGTGGGGGGGGGGGGGCGTGTGGGGGGGCGTGTGGGGGGCGTGTGTTGTGCGAGATGGTGGCTTGGATTATTGGCCATTTAGTGCATGATTTCGAAGGCAGGTGGCCGGGAGATTGACGTCTTTTGTGCACTCTTTTGCGACGTGTTTTTTGGCGCATTTGAGGTACTTGGGAATATCGTGGCAGTTGATGGCCGAACTGCAGGCATTTTCTGCATTGGGAGAGAGTGAAGTTAGACTTCTGAGTTTCAAAGTACATTTGGATTTCGTAGAGATGTGTGATGTTAAATACGGCGTTTTGGGCGCTGTAGACCCTGACTTTTATTAATGGCGTTGGCACTTAATTGAAGCCTTGGTCGATGAGGCCGGCCTTGACTTCTTTAATCTCAGTGTGCAAATCAGTGACGCGAATGGCCAGGTTGAGGTCGCGGTCTTCGGGGAGGAAGTGTGTGTGATACCCATAGGCGTGGTCCGCCAAGTATCTGGTGATGTTGCGGTGATCGTCTGAGGTAGCCGGGAAGAATTGCGGGAAGAGTACATGACAATTGGGTCCAATGCTGGGGGTTACGAATGACGATGGGTGTTTTCTTGATGCAAACCTAGGGTGGGGAGTGGATGGGCTTTGCGGTGGGGGTGGCAGTAGAAGAGTAAGGTTGTGTGGCATTAAAGTGTTGCCGAAGAGCTTTATTAGAGGTGGAGTGGAGGTGGGTAGACGGGGTGTCGCTTCGGAGGTAGGCGTAATGGTGGAGGTGGAATGAGTGGAAGGTGGAGGCGGTAGGTCCCTCTTCCGCCTCGGATGACGAGGAGTCGGTTTTACGACATATAGAAGACTGTGAAGAATCGAATGAAGCGCGGAAAATTGGGAGAATTTTTTAGTTTTCACAAAAGCTCTTGTATTTTATACAATGTAACTCCAAGGTATTTGGCATGGTTATTTCAACGGATTGGTATACTGTGAATGGTGAGGTGTGATGTGAGTTTGTGGCGTCTTCTAGTGAAAAAGATGGCCTGAGTTTTGGTGTTATTTACCTGGATCTTCCATTTGGAGGCTCAGGCGTGGAATGTGGTTCGAGTTTTTGGATTATGAGTTGCGGTGTACGTGAGGCGGCGGTGATGGCGGTGTTGTATGCATATATCTAGAGATTGTTGGTGGGGGACGTGGGGATGTCTGGAGCGTAGAGGTCGTAGGGGGCTGGGGAGAGGGGGAGCCTTGGGGGAGACCTGCAAAAATTGGTTTGGGGGACGAGGTGGACTGGATTTTGACAACAAATTTTCAACTATTTATATAAGAAGCGATAGTTACGATAGACGGATCCAGGCGCGGTAGGCTGGCTGGTGGGCTGCTGATCGGTTGGATCGGTGTTCGCCTGGACGTGACGAAGCGGAGTCGATGGTATTGCTGGTGATTTGACTGTTGACTGTCGATGTTTTTATTTGTTCATCTTATATTTATACAAAACAGAACTGCAGTGTCAGCGGTATATGACAAGATATAAAAAGTTTAAAATAAAAGTTTTAATGGACTTTAAATATTCATTTATTATATTTTTTTATTTTTATTTTTAAAATATAGACCAAAAAACAATAATAAATAAATATTTATTATTGTTTTTTGGCTATATACATAGTATTATTATTATCAGGACAAATAATAGGTAGAGCAAAATTGTGCAAATACTTGTTTTTTTTTTTCATAGTAAATTGGATTATTTTTCTTTTTTATTGTGAATTTCTTTTTCAAGTTTGTTAAATTTTTCCTTGTTTATGTTATTTAAATTCAACAATTTTACTACTTGAGTAATCTGATTTTATATCATTATTATTGATTACAATTTCGGGTAATGGTATTGATATAAACGATCTCTTTACACTTGAATGGTTTTCCAATGAAATATCTTTTATTTTAAATACACATAGAGAATTTAGTTCGATCAAATATGTACCTTTATATATATTTTTCTTTTCTGAGTCCTTGCAATTACAAATCCTAATAGTTTCTTTTTAGTTGTTTATTTCAAATCCATTTATTTTTACCTATTTGTTGAATTTTAAAATCGATATTAATGTGAATTGGTTTAAATTGGAAATTTTTTCACCTACTTTAGTAACTGAAGTTCGGACGGAAGGTTTTCGTTTATGCTATATGAATAAATATTATCACTTAAATATTGCTGATATGCTATTTCTTTGCACTGATGAAGTATCCAAATTGCTCGTTACTAGTGATTATATAATTAAAATTTAGTAACAATATCTAGCTATATTCACCTTTTATTACGTCAAGGATGCAATTTGTATAGATCGTATATATCGATTTCCATAATAGGAATTTCAAATAAAAATACGACTTTTGTGTCTTTAATGTAACTTTTAATTTGTAGAATATTTTCGAATTTCAAAATATTATTGACAATTGGATCGAATGGAAATATTGCGTTAATTATCTGTTTGCTGATGTGCTGCATTTCTTTTAGTAGATCGTCTGGTTTCATAATTGCTTTATGGAGAATTTGCAATTTTGCAAAAGAAGTAGGGATTTCTAATTTTCCGAAAATATTATATATATTTTGGTAGAATAGAGATATGTGACAAAGTCACGTGTGCTTTGGTGATCGAAGATTCTGAGGTTTATTCGAGTCTCAACTTATAGTTTTGATTATCTCGTAAATCTGGAATTTTAAGATAATTTGATTGTGAGATATTCATGATAGTATTTTTAAATACCTCGATTAATTTATCGAGATTTGACACTTGTTTATCTAAGATAACTTTTATATTATTTTGATTTGCATTTAATATTTTAATATTTGTGTCAATTATTTCGGATTCCTTTCCTAAGGTTTCAAATGAGGAAAAGGTATTGTCATCTATTTTGACACTGCAATTGTTTATTTCGATTAACGTTGGTTTGTAGATCAGTACGATTCCGACTTGAACACATGAATAATAGACAGGGGCTGATTTGTTGAGCAAGAGTTTGTGTTAGAAGAACTGTAGCTAACTCACACTGGCATGTTCCATCTAACAGGATCCTTTGTAGACATGGGTTTCCTTTATATACCTTTTTTGTTCGCAAAAATATGAATCTTCCAGAAGATTGCTTTCTGTTTTAGTATTCCAATAAAAAAATTGAAAGTAACTATAGGGTTAGACGTTAGAGGAGTACGTATTTTGAACAAAATGAAGTTATGTAAAATAATGACATTCGTGGAAAATAAGGCAAAGTTATCAATTGGATGGTAAGTTTAGATATTTCGTAAAAAGAGTATTTTTGATGTAATTGTTCTCAGATCTTATCAATTTTGCTTATTTCGGTAATGGAATTATGTAATATATGCAATTTTACAAATGAGAGAGCAGTTTCTAAATTATTTACCTTGTCATTTAGGAATTGTAATTGTGGAACGTATTTATCGGTTACTAAATTGACTGAAATTATTTCTTCGTGGTTTAATATTTTATTGCTCTCGCTAGTAATGTTATAGCTCTGTATATTTATCAGTGATATCTTTTAGGATTGTTTGTTGTTTGGTTATTGAGACTCTTAATTTGCTTTCGTTTTTATTAATAACTTCTAAATAATTATTTATGAATGTTGTGTCATTAGAATCCATAGTCCCAAAGAAATATTTTGAGGTTGTTACACCATCAAATATACCTCTTTAATTTCGGATATTAAAAAATGACTTGACTTTGTTTTCAATTTTAAGATTTAAGTTGTAAGCGTTTTCTAATTTTTGAAAAAGTCGGTTTACTAAGTAACTGTTTCTTCTTCTTTAAATGCGTTTTTAAGAGAAGTATTTGTTTTTATATAACTAAGGTTAGTGAGATGAAAATGGATATGTTGACATGATAAAGAAATGTATGATGGTTTTTTATGACGAAAGCTTTTCCTAGTTATAAGGGAAGAATTGTTGAATTATCAATGCTGTTGTTTTTATTGAAAAGCCTCGATAAAGAAAAGTCATCATCGTCAAAGTTATCAGTATCATTTTTATCACCATTGTCACCTGAAACTGGAATGAATTATGTTATTTAAATAAAAAAACCAAGATTAATATCTAAATTTTCACTATATTTAACACTTGTACGTATGACAATTGTTTCGACACACAGTGTCTTTTTCAAATACACTCTAAATTAAACTAACAGTAAGAAAAGCAGTTACTACCTAAACTAATCTAATAAAACCATACATAATGATAGTGGGAGTCCCGCGTTTCAATGTCTAACATAACGGAGAACACCTTGGAGTGGAGTGTGAACTCGTTCTTTCCAATTCAAACACATCACAAAAACACCTAGCGGCACACAGAATCAGAAGTCTACCATTTGAAAAATTAAGAAAACATCAGATCAGTGAATTCCATACAGCAAAAAGGATTAACAAGAAAATCAAAGAAAACAATATTTTCATGACTAGAGCGGACAAGGGGAAGTCCATTGTTGCGATGTCTAGAGATAATTACATATGAAAAACTAATGATTTTTTAAAATCAGGGAAATTTCACAAAATGGATTCTTATCCAACGAATACCTTTCAAAAAAGAATTAAACAAATATTAAAAGATTCGTCAATTTTTAACGATTATGAGAAACAACAATTAGTAATTATGAATCCTCAAGCCCCAAAGTTACTCGTTAATAAAATTACACAAAGATAATTATCCAATCAGACCGGTAGTTTCCTACTACCGGTTAGTAAGTGGGAGTCCCGAGTTATAATCACCCTATATAATAAATTGCATCAATAATAAAAGCATATCCTGTAAAACTGCAATATTAGCTTTTTTAAAGTTAATCAGCATTTTATTTTTATAAATACTTTTGAATGTAAATCAAAGACAGCAGTTGTTATTAGTGCAGTACGCACGTCACCAAGTTCCAATAAATACGTTTAAAATCGCTTTTGTGTATTTTTAAAAAGAAAATTTCCAAAGGCGAGAACAAAACTCCCGCATCTCAATGTCTAGAGTAATATAAGTTTAACAAGGGTGAACCATTCAAGTCTACCTGATCATTAAGTAAAATACCCAATTTTTTTCTTTTATTAATTTCTAGGCTCTCTAAAAGATTTAGTTTTTTAGATTTATTTTCGTTATGCAACATTTTGAAATTATCGTTGAAAGTGTGATTTTCTAACATTAAGTGATTGGCATAATGAGAATTATTCTGTTCTTTAAAATAACTTCTTTTATGTTCGTTAAGCCTGGTGGAAAAGGATCTTCCTGTTTGTCCAACATAGACTTTTGGACAAGAACCGCACTCGATTAAATAAACTCCTGATTTATGAAGTTTATTTGTTTGACTTTTATTATTTTTCATTAAGCGTCCAAGACTATCCATAGTTACAAAACGACATTTAAAATCTATTTTATTCTCGAAAAAGATCCAATTGTTGGTTAGAAAGTTTTACTTGAAGTTGTTTTTGATCAGAATTTAACAAATGCGACACCTATTTGGCACATAGCTTTCGCAAACCCAATTCCTTTTTCAAAATATGAAAAACCCGTTCAGTTGAGATGTCCATGGCCTTAGCAATTTGATAAAGTCAATTGGCTGTCATCCATAACCATAATATCATGTATAGAATTAATTATTTGTTCAGTAGTTGCACTTATTAAATATCCAGAACGAGGATCATCATCCAGGCTAGTATAACCACATTGAGACTCGCCTGCCCACTTAATTGATGAACATTTTATGAACAATATTGAGAAGACAATTTTCAAAAACAAAATTAGTAAACAATGTTTATATTGGCACCGATATGTTGATAAGACAGTTGGATGCTTTGTTATTATAACTAAATTCCATCCATAAAAATATAATATTTACAAGTTTCTCACACTGATATCACCATTCACAATACATCCAACCACCAACAACAACTTAACCGTCAGCCTACAATAGCCTGATTCATTGATTAATCAATATTCCTCTAAATCCAAATAAATACAATACATAATTATTTTTAATTCAAAAAAACAGAAAAATAAAGTGCTTTCGGTAGCCTCCCCTAGGATTAAAATTAAAGAATTTGGATTTAAAACTCTTTCTTATTATGGACATTTATCTAAAAAACTTAAAAAAATATTTCAACAGCATTAATATAAATGTAGCCTTTAAAACCAACAATTATTTAGGAATTTTTTTAAAAAACTATAAACAAATAACGGTGAAAGACAATAAATCAGGCGTCTACCAAATGAATTGCGGCTCGTGCAAGAAAATTTTATATAGGATAAACAGGTAAATTATTTAAACTCAGAATCGCAGAACACAAGCGCAGCTATCTAAATAATAAAATGGACTCAACATATGCGGAAGCTCTTATTAAAGAAAAACATATATTTAATTATGATTTTAAAATTTTACACATAGAAAATCAGGGTATCAAACTGAATTTACTAGAATGTTTGAAAATAAATTACAAATACACAGATGTCCTTCTTAACGACCAAAAAGACTTTCCGCGAAAACCATCTTCCGCTATTAAATATGTCAAAAAAATAGTCTGAGTAAGGATTATGGGAATTCCCAGAAAAAAAAATGTAAAATTACTTAATTACTTAGTACCTACTGTTTGCCTCAATACAATTTCATTCTTTGTTAACCATCCGAAGAAGCTAAAGTGTAGCGAAACGTGTTATGTTTTAAAGAAAAATATAAGTGGAAATTAGACAACTTTATGTTTTTTTTTCTTGCAAAATACGGATTCCACTATAAAACCTTTTTTGGAAGAAATCCATTAATTTGTCAATTTTTAATATCATCAAAAGAAATGTCATTTCTAATTATTTTTCATTTTTCATCGTAAGTCAGCATTAATCATTTCTGTTCTACAAACGCGCTAAACCCGAATAAATTTACCACTAAACACTAGATAACTATATATAAATAAAAATAAACTTCTCGACGCGCGTTTCACTAACCATGTTACCATCATCAGGAAATGATTTAATCTATTAAACTAGGAAATTGGATCATCTCCTAATGATGCTAACATATATTCTGATGCAATATTTATATCGCTTGTTTTTGACATATGTTTAGAAATTAATTTGGTAACTTTTCCTGTATATGTAAATGTTTTGTATGCGGTGTTCTTGACTTTATTGACAGGATATATAAAATTAATGGTATTATTATAACATTTTTTATTAATTATTTTATTTATAATGTTTGGGTCATAACCATTATTCACTGCGATCTGTTTGATGACATTCAATTCTTTGTTATAGTTATCTATTGACATTGGGGTATTTATTAATCTGTGTATGAATGAATTAAATGCTGCCATTTTTTGAGAATAAGGATGACAAGACTTGTTATGTATAACTAAATCTGTGTGAGATAGCTTATGATAAATTGCAAAATCATGTTTATTATCTTTTCTTGTAACGTTAAATCTAAAAAGTTAATACTGTTGTTTTGTTCTTCTTCAACTGTAAAATGAATGTTCTTATGTAAAGAATTTATATAAGTTAGGAATTGATTTAATTGTCTGTCAGTACCCGTAAAACAAATTATAATGTCATCAACATATCTATACCAGTAAAGTGATGATTTGAATAGCTGATGTTGACATATCTATCTTCTAAATTATCCATAAAAATTTCCGCCAGTAAAGAACTTAAAGGGTTCCCCATTATCAAACTTTCTTTCGAAAAATAAAATCTGTTATCAAACTCACAATAATTCTGATCCAAAGTAATTGATAGTAGGTCTAAAATTTCTTGTTTTATGATTGAATTAACGTTATTTTTAATTGGTAATTTGCCCACTAATCTCACTACTTCGTATGGTGGTATACTAGGGAATAAACAAAAGAATTGTGATCTGCCAGAGAAGTCGTGGCGGTCATTTGACAGATGTTGTATTCCACGTATAATTGTACACTATCCAGCTTCGCACTGCCATAAATAACTTTCAGGTATGTTATGAAACGTTTGTTTTATTCGTTACCAACATTCGAAACCTCTTAAT
The DNA here is from genome assembly GCA_031761425.1 of Cosmopolites sordidus. NCBI lineage: Eukaryota > Metazoa > Arthropoda > Insecta > Coleoptera > Curculionidae > Cosmopolites > Cosmopolites sordidus. Next base: position 46,029 of record JARFXV010001881.1, on the reverse strand, counting down.
GGAATACCCTTTATTTCCTACTACGTGAGCTTGTGCATGTAGATATAGGTGTATTAGAATGGAAAATATTATCCGGGAAACACTTTTCGACAATATAGGGTCTTAATATTGATGAATGACAACCTGTGTCAACCAGAAGCTTAATAGAAATTTTCTGGAATTGTATATATATGGTAAGGAATTATTTAACTGAATATTATTTAAATCAATGGATCCTGCTTTTCGTTTGGAGGTATATGAAAATTTTTGTACCACGTATTTTGATGTTCCGAGTATGATTCCGAATACGATTCATTGCTGTCTTCTGTGCCGTATTTTTAATGTTGTTATGTTTCCCGCATATACGGCATTAAGACGATGTTTCCGTTTCGGTGTTATAGAGTTCCTTTACAACAATACCAGCTGAACCTCTTGGATAGAAATGGTTTTTCTTGGCATTAATTGTTCCGTTTTTAAAAGTTGTATACATGGGTTCTACAGAATTGCTGGGTTTATGAGAATGTTTTTGAGCAAATGGGATATATATTTTATATAAAAATGGCTGGAAAATAGGTAATTGAAATTTATGTTGCTCCCAGGCTACAGCACTAGATACAGAGTTAAATTGGAAAGAATATATAATTTTTAAAAACATTTTGCTGTATTTAGTAAATAACTCCAAGCGCCTCCGTTACAATATTTCAGGTGACACTTGTGGTTAGACGGGCTAAAATGGGCAAGAAATAAAAATTTTTTGAGTTTATATAGGTGAGTGGTACGAATATTATTGTTTTTTTTTAATTAAATGTTTTACAGTGGGACATAAAAATGTCGACATATAACTATTTTTGAAAATGTTGAGGTCCATTACATTGTCTGAAAACATTTAAACGTAATTTAAACATATTAAACGTAATTTCCGCAGTTTGAACTGTAAAACCTGCCTTTATTTGAGATAAAAATGTTTTTTGTTTCGTAAAACTTGAATTTTGCTGGAGGGAGTGCAATTTATTGGTTGGCATTTGTAAGTTTATTACATTACAATTTTTATGAATCCTTTCGTAACAAAATGTGTATCAAGAGCACTGATCGGAATTAGTGGTTAGCTGATGGCATCAGATCTGGAGACTAAACTAGCCATGGAAAATTTTTTGTAACAACACTCAATTCATATGCCTTCCAAATTATATTGATCGTCTTTCGTATGAACTTATTGTTCTAAAATAACTGTTATTTGTGGTATTTATTAACAAATGCTTTATTACGTTGCAATTTGACGAAAAACATTTATTGGAATCGACACATGCGATACATACGTAAATACATACCAAACCAAACCAAACCTAACCTAACCTTATCCGTCCGCCCAAAACCAATGTGTGTGTAAAAGCAGCGTAAAGCAACACGGATATAACATATTATGATGTTATAATTTTGTTCATGACGAAAAACATTTATTGGAATCGACACATGCGATACATATGTAAAACATAAAAATTATGCATAATTTATTAATATTTGTGTTATTGTATTTGATATTTTGATTATTGTATTATTGAATATTTGTATTATGTAGTAATAGTATGAACAAAATGATCCAAAACTATTTTAAATCTACTCTATGATCATTTAAGAACTACACAAACTCAACAAAAGGACGTAAGGTTGTTGAACACAGTATGTCAAATATTTGAATAACATAATAACAATAATGTTAAAGAACCTTAGATTCTGGGAGAAACTTCTAAATTTCCATTTGAAAATAAAACTAGTGATAATCTCGATTTTTGGGAGAAAATCACGTTATGATAATCGCCTATTCATTTAAATGGTTAGAAGTAACTAAATTGGAGAGTAAAACATCACAGACAATTGCTAGTGCCTTGAAAACAATATTTTCACTTCATGGAAAATCATTTGGGGCATATAACATATATTCAGATAACACGCCATATAGTTCAAGAGAATAAAATAATTTGCTAAATGGTCCTTTAAGTTTATTACATTTAGTCCTAGATATCTTAATACTAACGGTTGACTAAAAAACCTATACAATTAGCAAAAAAAACTTGCTGCATAAAAATATGAAGTTAAACAACCATTATGTCGAAACCATAAGTTCTGCTGATCCTTACAATGTTTTTCTAGTAGGCGATGTTAATCTGAAGCAGGGTAAAATCTGAATTAATTTTTATTCTCGAGAAACGCGTAATTGATTTTTTAGGTCTTATATTTAAAGGGAAGGGATTCTTTCGTAGGAATTGGAGAATGTTTTTGTTAACTTCGGAGCCGCACTTGTTCTATATAGATCCAACTTACATGATTATCAAAGGTAACATTCCATGCATTTCTGATGTTAAGAGGGAAGTCGAGAATTTAGAGACGTTTTTTAATTAACTAAGCAATTAATTAACTGTAAGTAATTTTCATCCTTATATTTGGTAGGTCTTTCAAAGAAAAAAAGTAATTCCATAAGGTGTCATTTAAACCAGAGATGTGTTTTTGAAAATAAAAGTAGGTAACCAGAGAATGTAAAATTTCTTAAATAGGAATGTGTGTTGCAAAATGAATCAATCCCTAGATTTCCACTCTTTCGTTTAACACGTCAAATTTATTCTATCCCTGTTAAGCTCAAATATTATCTGTAAATTAGCTTTGTTATTTGAAGTTGCACATGAGACTTTTGAAATCACATTTTCCAAAAATTCGGTGTTGTGTACGGATATGTACGGTGTATACGGTGTGTGACTGTGTGACTGACAAGAGAGTTTATATTTTTGTCTTTAAGCAATTTTAAATGAGTACACAAAAAATATCATTGTTACGTTAAGTAATGCTACCTCAGTCTCGAAATATTTTCATTTTATTATATTTCATGTTATTTAGACTCTTTTAAAAAGTTTAAATCACAATTTTTACAGTTTTACAATTCAGCTGGCATACCGCCAGTCTTATAATTCAATGGATTTCATCTAGTCAAATTCTATATATATATATATATATATGCGGTATATATATATATATATGGCGGTATGCCAGCTGAATTGTAAAACTGTAAAAATTGTGATTTAAACTTTTTAAAAGAGTCTAAATAACATGAAATATAATAAAATGAAAATATTTCGAGACTGAGGTAGCATTACTTAACGTAACAATGATATTTTTTGTGTACTCATTTAAAATTGCTTAAAGACAAAAATATAAACTCTCTTGTCAGTCACACAGTCACACACCGTATACACCGTACATATCCGTACACAACACCGAATTTTTGGAAAATGTGATTTCAAAAGTCTCATGTGCAACTTCAAATAACAAAGCTAATTTACAGATAATATTTGAGCTTAACAGGGATAGAATAAATTTGACGTGTTAAACGAAAGAGTGGAAATCTAGGGATTGATTCATTTTGCAACACACATTCCTATTTAAGAAATTTTACATTCTCTGGTTACCTACTTTTATTTTCAAAAACACATCTCTGGTTTAAATGACACCTTATGGAATTACTTTTTTTCTTTGAAAGACCTACCAAATATAAGGATGAAAATTACTTACAGTTAATTAATTGCTTAGTTAATTAAAAAACGTCTCTAAATTCTCGACTTCCCTCTTAACATCAGAAATGCATGGAATGTTACCTTTGATAATCATGTAAGTTGGATCTATATAGAACAAGTGCGGCTCCGAAGTTAACAAAAACATTCTCCAATTCCTACGAAAGAATCCCTTCCCTTTAAATATAAGACCTAAAAAATCAATTACGCGTTTCTCGAGAATAAAAATTAATTCAGATTTTACCCTGCTTCAGATTAACATCGCCTACTAGAAAAACATTGTAAGGATCAGCAGAACTTATGGTTTCGACATAATGGTTGTTTAACTTCATATTTTTATGCAGCAAGTTTTTTTTGCTAATTGTATAGGTTTTTTAGTCAACCGTTAGTATTAAGATATCTAGGACTAAATGTAATAAACTTAAAGGACCATTTAGCAAATTATTTTATTCTCTTGAACTATATGGCGTGTTATCTGAATATATGTTATATGCCCCAAATGATTTTCCATGAAGTGAAAATATTGTTTTCAAGGCACTAGCAATTGTCTGTGATGTTTTACTCTCCAATTTAGTTACTTCTAACCATTTAAATGAATAGGCGATTATCATAACGTGATTTTCTCCCAAAAATCGAGATTATCACTAGTTTTATTTTCAAATGGAAATTTAGAAGTTTCTCCCAGAATCTAAGGTTCTTTAACATTATTGTTATTATGTTATTCAAATATTTGACATACTGTGTTCAACAACCTTACGTCCTTTTGTTGAGTTTGTGTAGTTCTTAAATGATCATAGAGTAGATTTAAAATAGTTTTGGATCATTTTGTTCATACTATTACTACATAATACAAATATTCAATAATACAATAATCAAAATATCAAATACAATAACACAAATATTAATAAATTATGCATAATTTTTATGTTTTACATATGTATCGCATGTGTCGATTCCAATAAATGTTTTTCGTCATGAACAAAATTATAACATCATAATATGTTATATCCGTGTTGCTTTACGCTGCTTTTACACACACATTGGTTTTGGGCGGACGGATAAGGTTAGGTTAGGTTTGGTTTGGTTTGGTATGTATTTACGTATGTATCGCATGTGTCGATTCCAATAAATGTTTTTCGTCAAATTGCAACGTAATAAAGCATTTGTTAATAAATACTACAAATAACAGTTATTTTAGAACAATAAGTTCATACGAAAGACGATCAATATAATTTGGAAGGCATATGAATTGAGTGTTGTTACAAAAAATTTTCCATGGCTAGTTTAGTCTCCAGATCTGATGCCATCAGCTAACCACTAATTCCGATCAGTGCTCTTGATACACATTTTGTTACGAAAGGATTCATAAAAATTGTAATGTAATAAACTTACAAATGCCAACCAATAAATTGCACTCCCTCCAGCAAAATTCAAGTTTTACGAAACAAAAAACATTTTTATCTCAAATAAAGGCAGGTTTTACAGTTCAAACTGCGGAAATTACGTTTAATATGTTTAAATTACGTTTAAATGTTTTCAGACAATGTAATGGACCTCAACATTTTCAAAAATAGTTATATGTCGACATTTTTATGTCCCACTGTAAAACATTTAATTAAAAAAAAACAATAATATTCGTACCACTCACCTATATAAACTCAAAAAATTTTTATTTCTTGCCCATTTTAGCCCGTCTAACCACAAGTGTCACCTGAAATATTGTAACGGAGGCGCTTGGAGTTATTTACTAAATACAGCAAAATGTTTTTAAAAATTATATATTCTTTCCAATTTAACTCTGTATCTAGTGCTGTAGCCTGGGAGCAACATAAATTTCAATTACCTATTTTCCAGCCATTTTTATATAAAATATATATCCCATTTGCTCAAAAACATTCTCATAAACCCAGCAATTCTGTAGAACCCATGTATACAACTTTTAAAAACGGAACAATTAATGCCAAGAAAAACCATTTCTATCCAAGAGGTTCAGCTGGTATTGTTGTAAAGGAACTCTATAACACCGAAACGGAAACATCGTCTTAATGCCGTATATGCGGGAAACATAACAACATTAAAAATACGGCACAGAAGACAGCAATGAATCGTATTCGGAATCATACTCGGAACATCAAAATACGTGGTACAAAAATTTTCATATACCTCCAAACGAAAAGCAGGATCCATTGATTTAAATAATATTCAGTTAAATAATTCCTTACCATATATATACAATTCCAGAAAATTTCTATTAAGCTTCTGGTTGACACAGGTTGTCATTCATCAATATTAAGACCCTATATTGTCGAAAAGTGTTTCCCGGATAATATTTTCCATTCTAATACACCTATATCTACATGCACAAGCTCACGTAGTAGGAAATAAAGGGTATTCCATTAAGAGGTTTCGAATGTTGGTAACGAATAAAACAAACGTTTCATAACATACCTGAAAGTTATTTATGGCAGTGCGAAGCTGGATAGTGTACAATTATACGTGGAATACAACATCTGTCAAATGACCGCCACGACTTCTCTGGCAGATCACAATTCTTTTGTTTATTCCCTAGTATACCACCATACGAAGTAGTGAGATTAGTGGGCAAATTACCAATTAAAAATAACGTTAATTCAATCATAAAACAAGAAATTTTAGACCTACTATCAATTACTTTGGATCAGAATTATTGTGAGTTTGATAACAGATTTTATTTTTCGAAAGAAAGTTTGATAATGGGGAACCCTTTAAGTTCTTTACTGGCGGAAATTTTTATGGATAATTTAGAAGATAGATATGTCAACATCAGCTATTCAAATCATCACTTTACTGGTATAGATATGTTGATGACATTATAATTTGTTTTACGGGTACTGACAGACAATTAAATCAATTCCTAACTTATATAAATTCTTTACATAAGAACATTCATTTTACAGTTGAAGAAGAACAAAACAACAGTATTAACTTTTTAGATTTAACGTTACAAGAAAAGATAATAAACATGATTTTGCAATTTATCATAAGCTATCTCACACAGATTTAGTTATACATTACAAGTCTTGTCATCCTTATAATTCAGTTATTAATTCAGTCTTATAATTCAATGGATTTCATCTAGTCAAATTCTAAAGGAAGGTTTATTTTGACAATCAGATTAATAACTGGCCAGTGTATTATAAGGCTAAAATTCTCAGTCAAATTTTAATGTTTCGCATCATATTACAATACGCCTAGCTGTAATGAAAAGACCTAGATATATTATAATAATACTGATATATATATATATATATATATATATATATATATATATATATATATATATATATATATATATATATATATATATATATATATATTATATTTCACTCTGTTAAATAGCTCAGTTTTTTTGCAGCCCACATATTTAAAAATTGGATTTATTTGGAGAAGAAAATCTACAGAATAAAATGCCATAGTTATTTCACTTGTAAAAGTGAAAGGAGAGGATATGTTGGTGAGTGTGAATGTTTCTGCAATTCCGATGGTTTATGCTTTTCACCATCGCAAACGATATTTTTTTTAAATAAATAAAATCGACTGATTAAAAGGATAAGTAGTTTTCTTATGGCTTAAAAAAAATGTGCCATGAATTAAGTTTTATTTAAAACTTTGTTTTTAAAAACTTTTTTTATGATTTGAGTTGTTGATACAAAGTAATGTGAACAAAACCTTCAGTAAGAACAGACTGACTGCTAATAGTGGGTGATGCCCTTAAATACTAACAATGCATATTAACTTAATATTATCTTATCATTAGGTATTAATGTCAATATACCAGGGAAAGTTTACACCGCACCACTTTTTCACTCTGGTTTTTAGGTTAGCCTTCAGGCTCTTGCCTATATACGATAAATTACGCCCGAAACGGGTCCAAATTTTATTTTTATGGGATTCTAGCTATCCCAGGAAGTGTCAGAATTCCCCCTTTCTTTTGCGGGGCATAGTCTGACATTACTTAAAATTAGGGTTTACTACCAAGTCCAGAGAAACTTTGTGAAGGTTAACTTGATAATGAAAAACTGTCTCCATCGGAAGTGGGAAACTAGTCACGCCCAATGCCGGGCCGACGACCAGCGGGCGTCGTCGCTCCGCCATTTGGTGCGGGATAGCGGGATTTTTCGATAGCGGTTTACTATTATGGAACTTATGTAAGCCGGAAACCCGAGAAATTCGGGCCCCATAGGCTTACTGCCACGGAAATTGGGGGACTATTGTTGGGGAATAATGACTCCGAGGGAAGTGCGGGATAGCGGGATTGGAGCAAGGATTGGATAGCAAGGTTGGAGATAATGTCACCTTATGGAGCGGGGTTGCTAGATGGAACTGTGTTCCTTTGAGACCCCCACACGAAGGTCGGTGGAGGTACGGCGGGTTTACGGGACTTGTTAACAGCGGTCCCACGAGGTTTTCTCTTCGAAAGCCTTGCGGCTTTTTCGGCTTTTAACACAGGCCGGATCGGCATGACACTTTCTCGCCGTATGGCCGAATTTCTGGCAGTTGAAACACTGCACTACTCGGCCATTCGATCGCTGAGTTTGGATTTTTATGTCCTGTCCGAAGAAGGACTTTATGTCGTATATCCCCTTATCTTCCCTTGGGACAACGATTTGGACGATGGCCATCGGAGAGCCATCTTTCCCTGATTTTTTCCACCTTTCCATATGGATCGGATGGAAGCTCATGGCTTTTATCTCGTTCGTTATCTCAGAGATTGGAATCGTCTCCAAGACTCCCATGATCAGTACGCGAAGATTGCGTTCATCAGGGACGCAGAACGAATGGAACTTAATGTTCCTTTCCTCGAGCAGCGCAGAAACTGCTCGGTAGTCGTCAGAAGTCTGGGGGTGAAGATGAACCCCTTCCGGCTTCGTGACCGACCTTGTGAACAAGATACTACGCTCCTTGCAGGTTTTCATTACCTGCAGGAACACTTCCTTGTCTCTCAGCACGATTGGTAGGACTTTTCCAGTCCTCTTTGGGATCGGAAGCTCGGCTTCCTGACCAACCAAAGTTTGTGGAACCTCCGCAGGAGGTTCAGGTTTCCTGTATGTAGGTTTGTCAGGAACAGGAGACTCAGTTGCTGTTTTTTTAAGAGGAGGAGAACCCTCTTTCAATTTCTTCTTTTAGTCTCCGGATTCGGGGGCCGAAGAATGGCCCCCTTCGTCCAGCGTGTCCATCGCGGCACTCGCGACCGCGTCGTCGTCCGAATCTAGGTTATTTTCCGCACCTTTTCTTCGCTCTTTCTTTTCTTTTCACCCTCTGGTGCTTTGATAAAAGCGCCAGAGGTATTCTTCTTCTCCAGACATGTCTGCAGTCTCTGGTTTTCCTTATTCAGCGCCTTCAGGTCGCCGACGAGGTTTTCGTCGCCCGCCATCTGGTTCATCTCGAGCGCATACCGCTACTGATTCTCGAGATCAGTAATGCGCTTATCTTTATCATCGAGCACGCGTTTTAAGGCCTTATAGGCCTCTTCGGTGATTGCAAAACCCTTTGGGTTCGTCATTACTACTGCCCGCCCGTTTACTACTATAGCCCGACCACGTGTCGCGGAGCGCTCTAGAAGAGATATTCACTCTTCGACGTCTCGGCCCGAACTTTCGAAAGTTTACATAATTTGCATTATCTTATGAGTAAAGGTCAATACTTAAATATGTACAAGGAGATAGTTATTTGTTTAGTTAGCCACATAACTCCTCCCTCCTTAAGTCGGAAAAGAATGGGTGCTTTATTTTCTGTACCTCTATATCTTCGATGGTCTGGGTCTTCTTTTTTCTGTTTTGGATAATTTTGTACGTAACCAATGATATTAATAGTACTACTAGTGTTATGCTTACTAGTGAGTTGGACAAAAAATATAGGCTGAGTAATTGTTGGCTAGTTGCTACATCCATATTGTTGGCTAGAGCGGCGATTTGTTTGATGTCCTCATTGTCTATGATTTTCGGTTTCTTTTTCCAAAGATGGTAAATCGAAAACAAACTATTTATGTGCAGTTTCTTCTTGTTGAAATATTTCAGAAAATAGTCTCTCATCTGACTCTACGACGGTCAGTCTGCGATTAGGTCTCGTGGAGTGCGGTTGTGTTTTCTACGAGTGTCTATTTCTATTTTTCTATTTTATTAGCCTGGTTTTTAAGTTAGCCTTTTCGGCCCTTACTTATATTGCATGAGATTGACCCAGAATGGGTTTCTAATTATTTTGAGGGTCTCTAGTTGACCCAGGAAATGTCGGAATGTTTTGGTCCCGAAGGACGGAGGTCCGACTGTTCATGAAGTGGTTTTTCAATGAAGTCCAGGCGAACTTCAGGAGGTTAATTTGGAAAACCGATGAAGTCATCGGCGTTTCGGTGCTAATTTCTGCCGTTGCCGGGCCGACGCTGCGCATAGGTGCAGTCGCCGGGCCGGCACAGACAGAAACGCTAGATATTGTGCGACGGCGGTAGCGGAGGCTGAGACTTACACAAGTCGGAAAACGAGAAAACTTCGTTATCCGGGTCTTGATGCCGGAGATTGGGGACGATGATATCGGAGTATTGCCCTGTGGCTAGGGCAGGAGGTCCGATAATTCGCGTAGCAGTGGATTGCTACCTCGCGAGGCTGTGAGCTTCAGCTTGGCGAGTGTGATTTGATGGAATTGAGAGATCGGTGGCACTCCGGCCTCCCGATGGATTTGGTTATTTCTAACGTACCAAGGTGCGTCTAGGGCCACACGCAAGGATTTATTTTGGAAGATTTGAAGTTTCTTGATCAGAGTTGGACCAAGGAACCGGTAGTACGTATGGAAGCCATACAGAACTACTGATCTGACAAGGATTTTGTAGATCATGACTTTGATTTTTGGAGCGAGATTACTCGTTCTGCATGAGAGCGGGTACAGCAGTTTGATGATGCCGCAACCCTTGCAGATGGCTTGCTGGATTTGACTGGACCAAGAGAGATGTCGGTCGAAATGGAGACCTAAGTAGGTTGCTTTTTGCAACCATGGGATCGGAACTTTGCCCACCAGTAGCCTGTATTCTCTGATGAAGCGTTTGTTGGTGAAGATGATCGCCTGAGTCTTTTTCGGATTGACTTGCAGGCGCCAGAATTTGAGCCAGTGGATAGCTGCGTTAAGTTGCTTCTGGAGTTTGTTATGGATCACAGAAGTCTGAGGAGACGCTACAAAGTAAGCTGTGTCGTCCGCGAAGAATGCGGATTTCACATCTTGTGAGCGTGGAATACCGGCCAAGTAGATATTGAACAAGGCCGGTGCCAGGGGGGAACCTTGCGGGACGCCCGCTTTTATTTGTTTTCTCGTGGAGACGGAAGAGTTTATTCGAACTTGGAAGGTTCTATCTTCCAGGAATGAACGGATTAACAAGGTCAGATCTCGGGGAAATCCGAGGGAGATGGTTTTGTAGATGAGACCATCATGCCAGACTTTGTCGAAGGCTTTGGACAGGTCGAGAAGAACTGCTCCGAGATGCCGTTTTTTCTCGAGAGCTGAATGGACTTCGCTGGCCAACCTGGCCGCTTGATGAATGGATGAAAGACCTTTCCTGAACCCGAATTGTTCATCTGGAATGATCTTTTTGGAGTCGGTGAAGCTGTTGAGGGCTTCGAGGATGGTTTTTTCAGCGATTTTGGAAAGAGCGCTAAGGAGACTGATCGGCCTGTAGTCGGCCGGGCTCGGACTATTGCATTTTTTTGGGTATCACGGCAAGAATGGCGTGCTTCCATGAGCTTGGATAGTATTGGAGACGCAGAATGGAGTTCACGATGTTTGTGATCTCTGCGATCTGCTTGCTCGGAAGTTTCTGGAGTTGCCTGGCCGTGATACCATCAAAGCCGGGGGTTTTTCTGGGGGCGAAGCTTTTGATTATTGCTGAGATTGAACGGGGGGAAGCGAGATGATTTTGCAGGAAGGAGATTTGCGGGAAGATAGGTAGCCGGGCCGAAACCCTGCTGACCTCCGCATCGAAATTTGGATCTGCTTCGGGATGACGTTGACAGGTCATCTGAAGCTTGAAGGACTCAGCCAGAAGTTCGGCCTTGTCCACATCGGAGACGGCGACGGCGCCATCTGCATCCGATTTTAGCGGTGGAATAATCCTCCTGGATTTTCCCGCCAAAGACCTCGCCAGACGCCAGATCTGCCTGGAGTTCGATGAGTCCAGAGAGGAGAGCAGGTTGCCCCACTTTTCCTCTCTGAAAGACTTCATCGCTTGCCTGGCTTCTCTGGTCGCCTGGTTTGCCCGCCTTTTATCCTCGGGATCGAGGGTGGATCTGGCCCTTCTCAACAGGCGATTTCTCGCTCGGAGAAGGTTTTTCAGATCCAGCGGGAGGTCTGTGGTTAGCCTGGACTGGTTGGCTGGCCGTGGCTCCGAAGCGGTGTTGAAGGCCTGCTGAATGTCCGTGGACAGCTTGCTGACTGCAAGCTCGAGTTGCCTGGGATCGTTGATCGTCGGTATGGGATCTGTAAGATGGAGAAGATTATTATATTTAACCCAATCCGTGATTCTAATTGGGGGCCTGAAGGGGGCGTCCAGCAGGTGGTTGTCACCCATCTCGAGCAGGACTGGCAGGTGGTCGGAGTCCAGCTCGTGGATTACTCTCGTAGCTGTGGTTCTTCTGGAGTCTTTCACCAGGAAGAAGTCGATGACGGATCCGGTGTGCTGAGGTACTCCGGCGGCGTAGTGGGTTGGTTCGTCTGGATATGCGATGTTGAATCCCCAGGTGTCGCAGATGTTTTTGAGCTCGCGTCCACGGCTGTTTGTGGACTGGCAGCCCCACTCTTCGTTGTGTGCATTGAAGTCTCCGCCGATGATTTTGGCGGTGGTTCCTTGCGCCAACTTTTCGTAGTCAGATGGAGCGATGGTGTCTTGATTTCGCTGGTAGACTGAAGCGAGAATCAGGTTGCTTTGGTCTTCGAGCTCGATGGCGATTTGGGTAATTTCCAGACTGACCATGGCCGGAGGGAGCAATTCGTGGTGGCGAATGCTGCTCTTTATCAGGATCGCAGTGCCACCGCCTGGGCCGGTTTTTCTATCGTTCCGATAGATGGTGTAGTTGGGGATGCTGAATCTGGAGGAGGCTTTTAGGAACGTCTCCTGAAGGAGGGCGACGTCGATGTTGTAGGACGTCAGTGTGTCGGCAAGATCCTCCTTCTTGTCGCGCACTGAGCTAGCGTTCCATGAGACTATCTTCAGCGTCCTGGGTCTAGTGGCCATTGCTGGGTTGGAGTGCAGGGAGGAGATGAGCCATCAAGTCTCTCATATGCGTGAAATGTTCGCTCAGCAGGTCGAACACCTTTTGTTGGAATGGGTCGGGGGCGGCTGCCGGAGGAGCCGAGTTCTTCTGTGTACCCCATACGTGAGTCGGTGGGGGGATCTTTACGGGGGTCTTCTTTGGCGGCGGTGGTTGTTGATGGTTGGCCTCTGACGTGACTTGTTGGCCTTTGGTCGGGCGACGTGGACACCCGGAATAGTTAGCAGTGTGTGCCCCCTGGCAGTTACTGCATTTGGCTGGAGTCTTTTTGCTCTTCTGGCAATCTTTGGTGTTGTGCTGACCGGCACACTTCACGCAGATGGATGGTGCGTGGCATTGTTTGGCTGTGTGCCCGTACAGTTGGCAGTTAAAACACTGCACGGGTTTGCCATTGGATTTCTGGGCTTCTACCCTGATGGATTGCCTCATGAATCTTGTAATATTGAAGATTTCGTGCTGCTCTCTGGGCACGACTACCTGGACGATTGCGATGGGGATAGGTTTCTTTCTCCTGTCCTTGGCTGGTCTTGTCCATCTTTCGACGTGGATGGGGGTGAAATTTAGTCTCGCCAGCTCGGCGCGGATTTCATCGTTTCCGATGGTTTCGACTAGGCCGCGGAGTAAAACTCGGAGGCCTCTTTCTTCTGGCGCGCAGAAGGTGTGATATGGGTAGTTTTTGGTGTCGAATAGCTTGGTTATTTTCCTATAATCTGACTCGGCTTTGGGGTGGAATGCAACCCCCTCTGGTTTATTTGTGGTGTGATATTGCACACCGTCTTTTTCCAGTAGTCTGGCAGCTTCGGAATAATCGCCCTTGCTCCGCAGGACGATTGGTCTTGACTTGAATCTTTTGCCGCCGTTTGGTTGGTCGGCGGATGAGGACGCGGGAGGCACGGCTGGACGAGCGAATTGCTCGGGGCAGGGATTGTTTCTCTTCGCGGGCGCGGAATTTTTCACGGACACTTCACTCGCGGCACTGGTTGACGGCGCGGGGTCGGAATCGTTTTTAGACGCGGTGGCGGCACTAGTACTCGGCGCGTCGGTATCGGACGGGGGTGGAGCGTAAGTGTTTCCACTGGCACCTGCTGCAGAAGGCTTTTTTGTCGGTGGGTTGTTGGCCGGCGATGGTTGGCTGGTTTTCCTCTTCTTCGAGGATCTGTGCCTGACGGTGGTGAACCCAATGTCGTCGGCATTTTTGTCTAGGGGGGAGAGAGAGCAATCCATCGCTGTGGACGAGGCTGCTGAATTGCTGCGGCTGCGGCTTTGTGTTGGCGGGGCTTGACTTGAGGTGGACCGGCTGCGGCTGGTGTCTTCGGCGGGCTGGATATGGTTCTGGTTCTGGTTCTTTATGATTTCCAATAATTCCGTTAACTTTGCCTCCTGAGAGGCGACTAATTCCCTCAAGCTCTTGGTATCTTTTTCCAGGAAGGCGATCGTGGCTTCTTTTTCAAATATCTTTTTCTTCAGCTGGTTGAACTCTTCGACGGAGACGGTCTCCGCGGAGGGTTCGGCGTCGGGATGTCTCGCCATGGTGGCGTCTGGCTGGGTCGACATGGCAGCTGTTGTCGGCAGTCTTTGGCTTGTCGGCTACCTGACTGTGGAAACGGGTCCCCACAGCATCGGTGCCGGCGGCGTCGGACTGTCTAGACTCTGCGGCGATGTCTCGGTAGGCTGGTGGTTTTCGTTCGACCGTGCGAACACTGAACAAACGACAGGTAGAAAATACAGAGCGGTTATCTTAGAGATGTTGTCTCTTCGATGACTCGGACTGAACTGTCCTCTACGAGTGTCCTTTTCAGGTTAGGTTTGGTGCCTAGCAGAAAAGCCAGGCGTTTTTCAACGCTCCCTGAGATTTCTGCAGAAAATTTTTCGGCGAGTTGACTCCTCCCACTTTGGGTGGAGTAACCGCACCACAGTTCGGTTGTAAGGTCGATTGTGGACGCGATCGGTTAAGGCTTGTGTTGAGTGTCGAAGAGAGCGGACGTGTTTCACGGAGCTCCCTGCATGCGCACAAGTGTGCCGCGTTAGTGGTGCGTTCGAATACGTAGTATAATCGTTTAGTTTCGCGAACGGGAAAAACGCGGAATAGGAACGATGGAGAGCTCGGGTAGTGAATCCGAGCTCTTTGAAGAGGTGGCCAGAGAAGAACTGGCCAACATGGAAATTGTCAAGATAAGAAAACAACTGGACCGAACCCTGGCGTTGCTCCAGGAGGAGAAGAAGGCCCGTTTGGCCTCCGAGAAGCTCTTTTCGGAGCTTCGAGAAGAGAACGCCAGGCTGCAGAAAGAAATCGCGGCCGCGGCTAGAAGCAATCAAGAGCTGTTGAGGCAGATGCTGAGCCTCCAGCAGCAACAGAAGGAAGTCCCGACTGACCCAGGGACATCCGGAGCCCCCGTGGCGGCGCCGGAAAAGAAAAAGAGGCGTCAGAGGAAGAAGCGGTCAGCATCGCTGCCTCACAAGGAGGATTCCGACGAAGAGGAATCCGCGATGGAGGAAGAAAACCTGGGAAACCAGGCGAATATTCCCCAACCCGAACTCGGAGGCCAACCTTCGGCCTCCGACTCCGAGGGTTTTCGCGCTGCGCCTAAGCGCAAGCGAAAGACCTCCCCGCCGCCAGTAGACGACGTGCATTTTCCCGCACTGTTGAAGACACAGGCAGCGGGTTCCCGTTCCGACGGGGCATCCGGGTCTCCGACCCAAGCCCCACATACTCAAGTCCCTGTCGCGGCGGCCAGTCAGAAACCGACATCTTCCGTCGGAAATTCTGACCAGCCAGCGAAGAAATACCGTGTACCGCCGGTCGTTCTACACGACAAAGCGGCGTACCAGCAAGTCGTTCGGCTGTGCAAGCAGCTGAACATAAATCATGGCCATCTCCACGACGAAACCCAAGGGGGTTTCGTTCCAGCCACCCACTTCGAATGATCATCGGGATTTCACGAAATTCCTTGATGATCGGAAGTACCCATACCACTCTTATACGACCCCCGATGAGCGCAATCTCCGCGTTCTGTTCCGTGGCGTCCTCGAAAGTATCCCCATCGAGGACGTCAAAGCCGAACTCGAATCTTTGGGATACCATCCTACCAACGTCCAACGTTGGTCAAATAAAAAAGGCCCTCTGGCCATTGTCCAAATCACGGTGCCCAAGACCGAAAAAGGCATCATCAACACCAAGTATTTTCTGGACCAGACCATCCGAGTCCAGACCCAAAAGCCCTCGAACCAAGTTGGTCAGTGTTTCAACTGCCAACAATTTGGTCACACGGCACGCAAGTGCCATGCCCCCCCCAAATGTGTGAAATGCCCTGCCGAACACAGGTCTAGGCACTGCCCCAAACCAAAAGACTCCCCGGCCAAGTGCGCTAACTGCGGCGGTGATCACACCGCCAGTTACCGCAACTGCACGGCCCGTCCCGCGCCCCGCACTGCGAAGGCTTTGTCCTCGCAGCGCGCCCAGAAGGCTGCTCCACAGCCAAAATCCGCGAAAATCCCCACATCCACCTTCGTGTGGGGATCTCAGCGCCAAACAGCGCAACCCCAATCCAAAGTTAACCTAGTTCAATCTGACGTAAGTCAGATAGTTAACCAGTTAACCAACCAGATTATGGGCCTAGTAATGGCCCAATTAACGTCTGCCTTCCCGAATAATGTCCGTTAAACTGGACTCCCTTAAAATAATTTCCTGGAACGCCAACTCCGTACGTGACAAGAAGGAGGAACTTGCTCACGTACTTTCGGCGCACAACATCGATGTCATCCTGATTCAGGAGACATTTCTTAAACCCTCTATCCGCTTCAGCATCCCGAACTATAAAGTTCACAGGGATGACAGAATCGACGGCCGTGGTGGCGGCACGTTGATTCTTGTGAAAAGAAACATCCGGCATTTCAGACTTCCTAAACCAGAGCTTGCCACTCTGGAAGCCACTGCCATTTCTGTCGAGCTCAAGGACCGACCTATCATCTTATATTCCGTGTATCAGCGTTTCGGTGAACCTTTGGTTCCGGCTGATTACACCAAAATCTTTAACACAGACGCCGCCATCATCATCGGCGGCGATTTCAACGCACACAACACTAGCTGGGGTTGCAGAACCACGAACGATCGTGGTAGCACCCTAAGCACCGTGTGCGAATCGCTCGGGTGCCTCATCGCCTTTCCTGATGAGCCCACCCACTACGCCTATAACCACGCGCAACACGCGGGATCGGTTATAGACTTCTTCATCACGAAGAATTCCTCCAGAGCGATTGCCACGTCGGTCCTGCACGAGCTCGACTCCGACCACCTTCCTGTCCTCCTCGAACTGGGCGACGGCCGGCTCTCGTTCGCTCCGTTCAAGTTGACTTCCAAAGTCACGGATTGGAACGTTTTCCGAGCCCATCTCCGCTCTACGGAGCCGATCCCGACCATTGCTTCCCCGAAGCAGCTCGATCTCGCTGTCGGTAAACTGACAAGGGATATCCAAGAGGCTTTCAGCCTTGCCACGAAGCATCGGACGGTCGACCAGCTTCAGCGAACTTCCGACCTCCCGACGGATCTGAAAAACCAGCTCCGGGCGAAAAATCGCCTGGTCAGGTTGGCCAGATCCACCCTCGATCCCGAGGATAAACGTCGGGCAAACCGGGCAATCAGAGAAGCCAGAGAGGCGATGGCGTCGTACAGAGAGGAAAAGTGGGATTCACTTTTTTCTCTGTCGACACGTCAAATCCGAGGCAGATCTGGCGTCTGGCAAGGTCCTTGGCGGGGAAGTCCCGACGGGAAATTCCCCCCTTGAAGTCGGATGATGGCGTTTCTTTCACCGTCTCCGACTTGGAAAAAGCTGAAATGCTGGCGGAGTCTTTCAGACTTCAGATGACCAGTCCGAGGCTGACCGAGGCGCAGGCGGAAGAACAGGCAGTCGACCGCGCTTACGCGCGGCTTTCCGACAAGCCTGAACTTTCGTATCTGCAGGATTACCTGATTTCTCCAAAGTCAGTAGTGGCTATCATTCGCAGTTTCGCCCCAAATAAAGCTCCGGGCTGCGACGGTATCACCGTCAAGCAGCTCCGGAAGCTCCACAGTAAGCAAATCGCAGAAATCACGAATATCGTGAATTCCATTCTGCGTTTGCAATACTTTCCCGCTTCCTGGAAACACGCTAATTTAGCGGTAATTCCGAAGAAGAGAGGTGCGAACCTCTCTTCTGATTTCAGGCCCATAAGTCTTCTGAATAATCTCTCCAAGATAGCCGAAAAGGTCATTCTTTCGGCACTAAATGACTTCACCGACAGCAAAGGTATCATACCTAACGAGCAATTCGGGTTCCGAAAGGGACATTCGTCCCTGCAGCAATGCGCAAGGCTTGCTGGCGACATACATCAGGCTTTTCGATTAACAAAGTGCGTTGGCGCGATTAACAAAGACCGTGGTCTTATTTATAAGACCATGGAATTAGGTTTTCCAAAAGACCTTACCATACTGATCCGCTCTTTCCTGTCAGGCAGATCCTTTCAGGTAAAGATTAATTCGTCTCTTTCAACAAGAAAGCCCATAGAGTCGGGCGTCCCGCAAGGTTCACCCCTTTCTCCGCCTTTGTACAACCTGTACATAGCCAAAATTCCCTGCTTCAGTGACGTTAGATCTGCATTTTTCGCAGACGACACTGCCTTCTTTATCACGTCACGTCACGCGTCGGCTATTCATAACCGACTGCAAAAGCAACTTAACGTTGCTGTTTCCTGGCTTAAATTCTGGCGCCAGCAGGTCAATCCAAAAAAGACCCAGGCGATCATCTTCACCAGAAAGCGCCCAAAATGCGCGGCCAGACTGCTGGTTGACAAAGTGCCTATTCCGTGGTTGCAAAAAGCAACCTATCTAGGCTTACATTTCGACCGCTCTCTTCAGTGGTCTAGTCAAATCCAGCTAACTCTAAGCAAGGGGTACGGTATCTTCAAACTCGCGCACCCCTTAATTTCCAGGTCGAGCAAGCTAAACCCTTGCATCAAAGTAAATATTTATAACACTTTAATTAGATCCATATATCTATACGGTCTAATAGTGTATTTTCGCTTCCTGTCACCGTATTCGGTGCACACACACACTCACACACATTCGCTTGTTCTAAAAGCTTCTCTAAGCGAAAACCCGCTCGTCCGGAAAATACCGGAAAATTTACCCGGACCTCCCGGGTAAATCGAGCCGCAAAAAATCCCCAATGTCATTGTACGGGCGGCGAGCAGAAGGGAATCGAATCATCGGTTCCTGGCTTGCGTAAGGCCGCTTCGACTATAAATAACAGAATGATGCACACTCCCCGGCGTCGTCGGATGGCGGCCGATCGATCTCTCTTTTCGATCGATCGGACCCCCCATTCGGCGAAAACTCCGTCGAATTTTCCGACGGAAGTAAAAATAAAAATAGATAGAAATCTAGCGTTGTTTTTATGCTCCTTTTCCTTTCTTGTTAACCTCAAGAAGTTCGCCAGGACTTCTAATAATTGAAATACTATCTTTCCTGTCTTTCTATTAACTTAAATGACAGCTGGAATCTTCAATTCCGGCAGATCAAAGGTCAGCTAGAGACCTCAAAACATTAAAAAGCGCCCATCTTAAAAGGGTTGAAATTCATTATAAACTAGTAAGAGCCTCCGGGCTAACTAAAAAACCTGGCTGAATAAGTCGAAGTCGAAGTCGCTATCGGTTTTTGACGCGATTTTTCGGCTAAATAGCGGGAAAGCTGACTGATTTGCAGTCTAGCGACATCGAAAATTTTGAAAAAATTTCCGATCGCGAAAACTTGTACAAAGTTAGCACGAGAAATTAGTTGGCAGTTTCTCGGAACTGCCGACCGTTATTCCGTGCCGTCGTGCGATATTTCGCGATAGATATCGCTGCATTTGCAGACGATGTTTATAAAGAAAACAAATAACAGTGAAAGTGTAAGTGCTAGTGAAAGTGCTAAAATCTCGAAGAAGGAGAAACATGAAAAAAGGCAAAAGGCCCAGTGGATGGAGCACCAGATTGCCGAACGAGATGCCCTTTTAGATGAACAAAAGATGCAAATTGACGACCTCCAGGCCAAGATAAAGAGCCTGGAGAGTATGGTAAATGCCTTGACGGCAAAACTCGAGGCAATCTCACCGAAGAAGACAACAGCTGAGGCAGAAGCCGGATCGTCCGGCATGCAAAAAACAGCAAAGGCAAAGAAAAGACCGGCAGTCTCTACTGACGACACAGAGTCGGAGGGTGAATTCCCGACACCGCAGAAAGCAAACAAAAAGACAAGCAAGCTAAAGGCTGTTGCCAAGAAGCCCGAAAAGGTGGAGGCCTCTAGGCCCACCCAAACGATGGAGGTTGCCTCGAAGGCAATTCCTCCTGTGACAGTTGCTTGTGCCAACTGGTCAAGCTTCTCAAAAGGACTAAATGAGAAGAAAATAAATTACGCGAAGGCCAAGATGACGAAGGAAGGGATTAAAATCTTCCCGCAGACAGCTGCCGAATACAGGGCGCTGGTAAAGGTCTGCACAGACAAGAAGATGAGCTTCTTCACGTACCCTTTGAAAGAGACTAAGAAGCATCAGGTTGTACTCAAAGGAGTCCCTGAAAATACTCCAATAGAGGAGATACAAGCGGCCCTAGTAGAACAGGGCTATGAAGACGCTGAGGTTGCGAGACTGAAATCTCGCAAGCGGGAAACCAAAGGCCAGGCGCTCCCCATGGTCTTGGTTAAAACCAAAAATGATGAGATTTTTTCTCTCCGCTATGTGGACAGATTGTCCGT
Source organism: Cosmopolites sordidus (assembly GCA_031761425.1). NCBI lineage: Eukaryota > Metazoa > Arthropoda > Insecta > Coleoptera > Curculionidae > Cosmopolites > Cosmopolites sordidus. The sequence goes on along the minus strand of JARFXV010001881.1, from coordinate 25,444 downwards.
AAAGACTGAGAGAAAAACAAAGGCCGACCGGCCCGTGCAGTGTTATCGCTGCCAACGGTACGGCCACGTACAGGGTAACTGCGGTTACCCCGTACGGTGCGCCCAAAAGAGGAGAAAGCCACGTGCGTCCACTGTGGGGAGCAGCACGCCGCATCCTACTTGGGATGCAAATATGCACCCACAAAAAATGGGAAGAAGATGGAAAGGCAAGAGCCTACTCCGAAAACTCAGGCACGAAATGACGAGCCCATGTCCAGAAAGGACATGCAGGCTATGATACAGTCAGTGGTTGAATCGACTGTCAAGGCTATGTTTGAAGCCCAAAATGCAAGACGCCAGAATTAGGCCAAGAAATTTGAAGATTGGATCCTGGAATATAAACGGCATTCGGAACAAGAAGATTGAAGTGGGACAGCTTCTTGCAGATCATGATCCGGATATTCTTGCGCTGCAAGAAAGAAAGTGTCCGGAAGAGTTCAGGATTAATTTCCCGAACTACCGGACATACAGATTTGACAGACGGAATCCTGTCGGGGGTGGTGTTGCCATCCTCGTCAGGCGTAGTCTGGAATCTGAACCCCTTCGAGATAACGAAGGTGAAATAGAAGCCATCGGGGTAAAGGTAAAGATGGCACGTGCACCCATTGAGGTGCAGTCCGTCTACCACCCGGGAAGACACGATCAACTACTACAAGAAGACATCCAAGAACTCCTACAGGGAAATGTAGGGAAAGTTCTTGTAGGGGATTTCAACTGCAAGTCACCGAGCTGGCATAGCAGGTTGTATAACCCCAACGGTAGAAGACTAGAAAGATACGTGGAGGCTATGGGAGCAATCGTGATTGCTCCTGAAGAGCCCACGCATCAGCCGGTCGAAGGACTGCCTGATGTCTTAGACATCGCTGTCATCAAGGACATCCCATTGGAAATGGAAATCGAAACTGCCTACGACGGGACATCCGACCATAACCCGATTTTCTTAAAATTGGGTTCTGGTGACGGATTTAGGGATCGTGTGGTGAGGAAGTGGGTCAACTGGGACTTGTTTCCAGAAAAGATCCACTCCAAAATCCAAATCCCGAAGATTGACACAACTGAGGAGTTGGAGCAGGAAATTGAGACTTTGCAAAATACCATAGTCGATGCAGTAGAAGACTGCACGACTAGAAGAACGGAAAGGTCGTCGAAGCATCCCTACGGACCTATACCTCACTCCATACGGAGGATGGTAAGAAGGCGTAGGGCCATCAAGCGAAGATACAGGGCAAATAGGACGGTCGACCTGGCCAGGGAGCTGACCAAGTCGACGAACGTCCTGAGAAAAGCCCTGAAGGATCTGGCCGCAAAGAGGTGGAACGATCGCCTCACGGATCTCGGCAATGAAGACGGCACACTATGGGGAATCTACAGGGCACTCAAGAAAAGACCGGAGCTGAAGACTCTGCACGGAGCCAACGGGCTTGCATACAGCAATGCCGAAAAGGCTGAAGCCATGCCGATGCACTCGAGAGATAGTGCATCATAAATGTGCACGACGACGATGACGAAAACCATGAGAGGTTAGTCAGAAGAACGGTAAGAAGCTTCCGAGAAAGGATAGGACCGAGGCCGCTGACGGAGTTTACAACTCCGAAGGAGGTCAAGGGAATTATCCACGGAATTAGGCTCAAGAAAGCTCCAGGATGCGATGGTGTAACCAATCGCATGCTGAAGAAGCTGCCCAGAAAGGGCATTGCAGCCATCACCGCCGTTGCTAACGCAGTCATTAGACTGGGGTATTTCTCGGATAGATGGAAATATGCAACGGTGAAAATGATACCGAAGCCAGGAAAGGACATAGCTGAAGCACTAAGCAGAAAACATAGTACGGCAATCGTCCTACTCGATGTCGAAAGAGCTTTCGACAGAGTATGGCACGAAGGGCTTATCTTCAAGATGATAGAGACAGGAATCCCGGAGTGGATTACCGATCTGATTGACTCATACCTAAGAGACAGAAGTTTCTCTGTGAAAATGGGTGCAGTCAAATCAGCACGAAGATGGGTGGAGGCCGGAGTGCCGCAGGGAGCTGTGCTAGCGCCCCACCTATACAACATATACACCTGTGATATTCCCAAGAGGAATATCACAAGGTTAGCCCTGTATGCCGATGACACCGCCATAATGGTAAGGTACAAGCGACCGGACCAGGCCGTCAGATACGTCCAGGATCACCTGGACGATCTGATGGAATGGATGATAGCCTGGAAGATCAAGGTAAATGTTACCAAGACACAGGCTATCTACATCACGCAGAGAAGAAGCAGACCCGGACGCCAACTGGAAATAGACGACCAGAATGTGGCATGGCAAGATACCGTAAAGTATCTGGGCGCCATTTTTGACAAGAAGATGACGTGGAGTCACCAAATCAAGAACGCACGGTTGAAAACCGTCATGGTAACGAAGATGGCTTACCCGCTAATTTGCAGAAACAGCAAATTAGACGTGAAGCTCAAGATGCTAATCGTAAAATCATTAGTACGAAGTGTAATGATGTTTGGATCGACCGCGTGGGGTTACGCGGCAAAATCCTACATCAAACAGCTTGAAAGCTATGAAAATAAGATACTGAGACAGGCTCTGAACGCCCCTTGGTACATCTCTAATGCACGATTACAAAGAGAGATGATGTGGACTCCCTTTAGGCAGTGCATGCAGGAAAAGGCAGAGAAAGTCTTTCTGACGATTACTGACTACCCAAATCAAGAACTGCGAATGCTAACGGACTATCGTCCGGAAGACCTCGCAGATTTGGGTGGCAGAAGGCACAGAAGACCGAAACTCCAACTTCTGGGGGACTAGGTTGACTGTTGTCCAACGAGGGATCTACCGCCGTGGGAATGGAACCGCCTGTCCCACGTACGAAAAAACAAAAAGAAATTTGTTGAGGTGAAGTTAAAGTGCTTCTCTTTCAGGAAGTGCCTTCCCTTTCGAGGTAAGTGAAGATAAAATAAGCTGAAACACCTTCAGTGCCTTCGGCAATGAAATACATAAAATAATATCTTAAGATACACCCCCTCAGGTACTTGTCCCCCAGAGGGGAGCGGTGCGAAGCGCTTGGCCCACCCCGTCCGGCGGGCAAGCTGCGGAAACACCAAGGAAGAGAAGATAAGGATTTTTTAAGTGGCAAATAGCTACGGAAATCCTTATCCCATCTACCAGCAGTCAAGTTTCGGGATTATTTTAGAAAATAATCTCGGGTGAATGGAGGGCGCGAAACGCGAAAAGTTGAAATATTTTTTATTTATTTAAACTTTGCGCAATTTTCAAGTAATACAATAGATGGACTATGTATTTTATAGATGCCTGGTGATGTACCATAGGTTATATATTAGTTGTTTCTGTTGGTATGAATAGGACTTCTGATGCGCTGACTTGCTGGGTACTGGGTTTAGACATATACATGGGTATTTTTTGGCATATATTGGTTCCAGTTCTTTCTAGATGGGCTAGACAGGGTTGATGTTTCTGCAACATAGTCTCTTTGCGAAAATATATATCCTCCACTTCAGGATATCTTTCGGATGTAATCCACTAGGCCTCAATGTTGAGTAAAACGAAGGGTTGTTCTGGTATAACTGTCAGGTTGTTTATAGGAATTGGGTATAATTGGATATATTGGAAAGTTGATGTAACGACTGGTACGTGAATTTTAAACAATATGATATTGTTTCATATAATTACTTGAGTAGGTAGTAATTGGTAGTAATTTATAAAATATTTTAAATGAGGTATTTGTTCTTTTGGGTAAGCAATTTTTAATTCCTTAATTACTTTGTATAATTCTGTAGTTTTTATGATGGAGCTGTGTAAAATATTCATCTCTGCAAAGGATACTGCTATTTCGATATTTTCGAGAGTGTTTTGAAGGGAATATAACTGAATATTTAGATTATCTACGATATTTGAAAATAATACAGCTTCCTCTAATTGCATAACTTTTGTTACATAACATTTGTTGTTGCAGTATTTTCCGATTTTCTACTAGATTTTGAAAGTGTGTGCTATAACTTGTGGTCATTTGTTTTAGTATTGTTGTTTGTTTGTTTAATTTTTGGTTAATATTGATTTTATATGAATGAAGGACTTCTATTTACTAGATAATAGTAAAGTAGTAAATAACCATTTACTAGATTTACCCACTATGTTTATAAGTCCCCTTTTAGTTATGTGATGAACAGAAAAGGTGTTTAATTTTTCTATTAAATTGTTTATTAGGATTAGTGTAATTGCTCTTTTGTTTGTTAAACTGGGTGTCAACAAATTATATGAAAACTTTTGTTCTAGTTTATTTTGTAGTGGAAATAGGTCGTATTTAGCAGAGTTCAATGATTCCTTAGGTGAGGTAGCGTTAATATGATAAACGAATGTGTGTCTTGAAGATATTACGTTTGCTTTTCCTACTTGGACTGGAAGGATAGTGTTCGAAATTGCTTTAATTTTGATGGCTTGGGCCAGGTTTATTGTTAACATTAGAATTACCCATTTGATCCATTTGATTTGATGATTTTGGTCCTTATGATTACTTTCTGTAACAATACGTTGTGGTTTTAGTAATGATTTGTGATATTATTTGTCGTTGGATTTAATTTTATTGTCATCAGTTACAAACGCGGGTTTTGTTAGTTTTTCGTATGGGTTTTTTTTATTTCTTTTGGGATGCATTTCTTTTTGTTTTTTTATATATATCTTTGTTTAGATCGACGTATGGTGGATTTTGTCTGTTTTATTAATTTTACTTAAACCTTTTTGTTAGGATTCATATAATCGATTTCACATAATTTCATTTACGATTTTGACGTTTTCAGAATGTTCTTGAATATATTGAGAAATGTTAAATGTTAATGTCATTAAGTTCTAGAGGATTTCGGTGGTTTAATTTACCTTTTATTATTTGGAATGGAGTAAAATTAGTTGAACTATGTATAGAATTGTTGTATGACAGAAGTGTGTAATTCATAAGAATTTGTATTGATTCATTTGGTTTGTGGATTTTTAATGTTAGTAATGTCTCTTTAATGGTGGAATGAAATCTTTCTACGGGACTGTTACTATTCGGATTGTACAGTGTTGTATAACGAATTTCAATGCCATGAACTTCGCAGAAGTTTTGGACAACTTCGTTCTTTCACTCGTGCCCATTATCTACCGTTATTTTTCTTGGTAAACCAAAATGATTCGTGTATTCTATGATTGTATTTGCAACTTCTATTCCAGTTAAAGATTTGCTGAGATAGGACTGTCCTAATTTAGAAAAACTGTCTATAAAAGAGTAACAAAATACTGTCCATGTGTCTTATATGAATCTGCGTAAATATGATCGAACGGTTCTGATCCCATAGGCGTTGGTTTAAAGACAATTTTGTTGGGATGTCTTTCGTATTTTGTCTTTTGACATATTTCGCAGGTATTCACGTAGTTTCTGATATCTTGGTCGATGTTAAGCCAATAGAATAACATTTTTATTGCTTTGATATTTTCTTGAATTCCCCTATGGCTCGTTTTGGTCTCATGGTAGTATTTCAATTTTAATTTTTGCTCGTCTACATCGGTAATGTTCGCAAGGAGTGTAGTGGACATATATAGAATGAAAGCACTGTTTTTAAATGTGTTTTGAATAATTATAATAAATGCCTTTTCCGGAATCTGGAATCGTATTTTTTTTAATAAATTTCGTGAGATGTTCTTTTATTTTTTCTGTTGGTAAATAGAATCTGTTAGAAAAGAATTATGTTTTTGTTAAATATTTTTCCTCTATGAATTCTATAGGTGTCGTTTTTTGATTTCGATATGAATATTTGATTTTTGAATTTGTTTATATATTTCTCTGTATATGGCATTCCAATGATTGGGTTTTCCAGACTGGAATGTACAGTCTTGTTGTCTGTATCTTGGTCACGAGTAGCGGCGGGTTTTAGTAAAACGTTTTCTAAAATAATTATTTTAGGTGATTCAGTTCCTTCTTCTAGGTCGTTCAAAGTTTTTTCTATTTCATCTGGGTCTAAATTTGGTAAATCTGTTGGATCAGGTGGATTAGCTAATATCGACATTTTGTCATCTGGTATATCTACTTGATGTATTTCTATTCGAAAAAGTGCATCTGCATTTGTATTATTCCTTCCTTTTTTGTAAATTATGGTATAGTCAAATTCTTCAAGTTTAAGCCGCCAACGTACTAGTTTTGAATTAGGTTCTTTAAGGGAAAATAATCATTGGAGAGGTTTGTGGTCGCTAATAATTGAGAATACGGTATAAAGTATTTGGGTGCCCAAACAATTGCCAATAACTCTTTTTCTTTGGTACTATAATTTATTTCGGCTGGATTTAGCGTTCTTGGAGGGAACCTTGGGAGAGGACAACTCCAATTCCAAACTTTGAAGCGTCTATTGTTAAATTAAATGGTTTATTGAAATCAGGAGTGTGTCTAATTATTTCATTATTATTTAAGCATTGTTATCGGTTTCGTTAACTTTGCGAAATTTTTTATGAACTTCCTATAATAACCTACTAATTCCAAAAATGATTTTATCTCTTTAGCTGTTTTCGTTATCGGAAAGTTTTCTATTGCCTTAATTTTCTTTGGGTTTGGTTTTATGCCTTCGGGCGTGATAATTTGACCTAGGAATTCACTGTTTTGCATAAGAATTCGGATTTATCTAACTAGACCTTTAAACCAGCTTGTTTGAGTCTATCGAATACTGCCTTTAAGTTATTTATGTGTTCTTGGAGAGATGTTGAGAATATAATTACATCGTCCATATACACTAAACAAATCTTGTTTTGTAGACATTTTAAGACGATATCCATCACGCGCTGAAACGTTGCGGGGGCGTTCTTTAAACCAAATGGCATTCTGACGTACTCATAATGTCCCTTTTCGACATTAAATGCTGTTTTTGCTATGGAGTCTAGATGCATTTCGATTTGGTGGAATCCGGACGCCAAGTTTAGAGTTGTAAAATATTCGATTCGGCCAGTTTGTCCAATATATCGTTAATGTTTGGTATTCGATAACGATCGTCTATTGTTTTTTTGTTAACATTTCTATAATCGACGACTATTCTCCATTTTTGTTGGCCACTTGCATCTATTTTCTTTGGGACAATCCCTATAGGAGAGCTCCAAGGTGAATTGGAAGACCTTATAATACCGTCTGATGACATTTTGGAAATTTGTTTTTGAACTTCCTCTTTGTGGACGTAGGGGGTATCGGTACGATTTTGTGTACACGGGAATTTCATCGCTTGTTTTGATTTCATGTTTTATTTGACTTGTGCCGTTTACTATTTTTAGGAAGCTACTAGGAATTGTGACAATATCGTTACTCAGGTCAGGAATAATAATTTCACAATCTGGCAAATTAGTTCTAATTTGTTTAAGAACTGTAGTAAAAGCTGGAATTTCAATATTTTGGGTTTGAAATTCATCTCTATAATAAAGTAGAATTTGGATTTTTTTTCGTCGAATACTAACTGTTCTAGTAGATTGATGTTTAATCTAATTGATTGATGTTCTCTTAAATGATTAATGCCTATGATACCATCGAAGTAATCGTGGAAATCGAAAAGTACAAATTCAGGATTTCCATTTAAGGGGCTGAATTCTTTGAAAATTGGGATATGTGCCTTGGAATTAGCTTCGCGTCTTCCTGCACATGTGATTATGGGTATTGTCGATTTGAAGATGGTATTTGGAAAATACTATTCCGCAATATTGTGTTCCATGTCTATTAAGAGTTTCATTGGTGGATTTTTTATTTTAATATACGGCAAGGAATTCAGAAGAAAGTTATTCAGATCTACGGTGTGTGGGTTTTTTGTTCGGCCAAATGAAAATTTTCTTCATTTGAAACTTCGTCGATGTAAGAAGTTTCATAGTAATTATGGCAGTTTGAAATATTGTTTTGTTCGCTTTCTTCATTGTCGAAATTTTCGTTAGTATAACCGTTTCCAATGTTGTCGTTAGCTTCGTAATTATAGCTATCATGAGCAGATTGTAGGGTTTCTAAATAGGTTAGCTCTTCAAATACGAAATTTTGATCGCCGCCTGTGTTCTGGAAGTGATTATAATTTCTACTGTGTGTTTTAGACCTTAATGAGAGTATATGCGATGTTGTAGACATAGGTTCAGGCGGATTTTGTAGTTTATGGGAATTACTGAAAGAAAATACGTTTTTCGGTATGCCAAAAACTTGTGCATTGCTAACAAATTTCTAGTCAACAGGTCTGGGATTTATATTAATTGGTTGGCTTGGAAATTGTGGTTTATAGTTCTTTTGAAATTGGGGTGGTATTTGATGCTTTGGGTTGTTATAGGGTGTGTGTTGATAAATATTATTAGGGCTGCTGGTAAATTGGTTAGTAAATTGCGGTTGATGAACGGTTGGGGGTTAGTTCTGGAATGTTTTGTACTTTGATGTTTAATGTTGTGTTGTGGTTGCCGATTATTATTTATTTGTTGTTCTAACAGAGAATGATTTATAACTAGTGATGTAGCTCTTCTGTATTCTGGGGATTCTTTATCATTAATAGAGTTGGTAGCTCGGAATTACAAGTGGTCAATAAAACGGTAACAGCTGTTACTTCATTTTGTTCAATTAAACAGATTTTGGTTCCCAGATTTAAATGACTATCAGAGTTTATTAAATTTATAAATAATCTCATTTTTGTTAACTTAATTCTTTCTAGAAAATCTGTTACATTTTCGTTTCTTTCTTTAGTTAAATAGATAAATTGTTGTTGCAAAACGTGTCTGTTAACTTATCTCCGTATTTAGTTCTTAAGGCTAATTTAATATCTGGCCAGCTTTGTAAATCTGGTCGACATAAAATAAAATCTCCGGTTTCCCCGATGATTTTTGAACCTATACTTGCAAAAACATATTCGTTCAAGCTATTATCTGTTGTTCTACCGTATCTATTATAAAATATATCAACTGCGTTTAAAAAATATTCTAAGTGTTCAGTTTTTCCTGAAAATTGTCTAAAACTTGATGCAATTTTCTTTACTGCTTTATGCTTACACTACTACGTTTTTCTCCGTTTAAAGACATATTTCCTAAGGAATTGGTTATATTTTCTACTGACATAATTTTTGTGATCAGTTTAAAAGGTTTTTTTATATTTTCACTTTTAAAACTTCACGAATATAAAATTGGTATTTAAAATTCACTTATATTACTAGGTTTAGGAGAATAGGAAGGACTCAACACCTACGTTTTGTGAGGTTGCGGGTTCTTTCTTCGTTCCTGAGAATTTCAGCGCAGACACATGTCTCAGGTACTAATTTTATAAAGGTTGCCTATAAAACATTTCGTGTTTCAGGTGCTATCTATGCTGTAAAACGGTAGGATAATTTATAGATTATTAATAATTATTAATAACATGAAATAAATATATGCGATAATGCACTGAAAATGTGTCTCTAATGTTGTCAATATCAATTACACACAATTAGATCTTAGCCCATTACATTCATCCAGATCTTAAGACCGGTTTCGTTCGTTAAGACCTCATCCATTAAACTCATATGTTTATCTCCCAAAGTAATCGAATCAGACCCAGTGCTCTTTAATTCCGAAAATCGTATAACATATGAAAATTGTGGATCCGATTTTTGCTCCTAGTGGTCGAACGAGACACAGTTCGTCTAGTCGTACTACCTGTATTTAAAAATATAGCTAATTATTACATATTGATAATTAGTATGATCAAGTAGGCGGAACTTTGCTTCTCTGGCACTCCGATCGTTTGGAGTGATAGTGCAAAATTACGAAATAACTTCACGTGTGTTAAGCGAATCCAGTATTGTGGCGTGCATGTGCGGTTAGAAAAATTCACAATTCGAGAAATCGATATACAATCCACCTAATGGTACAGTAAGTACCATAAAATAACAGGGTACAGGAAATCCATTGCCCTGCATGGTACATGCGATTATAAACGAATTTCCATTTTTTTTTTAATAAATTATGTATATTTTCTTAATAATAATATTAATAATATGGATAAGGACAGTATGTCCTCTTCCCAAAGTAATTCGGAAAACAACGATTCAAATAGTCAATGCTCGATACGTCGAACAAAACAGTCGAATTCAAAGCTATCAAAAATGAAAATGATCACCAAACTCCAAGAGACGGTGACCAAAAGCACCAAAATTCACTGCGAGATGAGCGCAACCATTAAAGAGCTACGCGAAGAAATTCGCTAACTCTTAATGGATAACAAAAATATCAATTACAAATTAGAGAAAAAGTACAAAACGAAGAGAACATTGTCAAATCGGCCGAAAAAACGACGTCAAAACCGGAAATACAGTCTATATAAAAACACGCAATGAAGATAAAACACACACCTGAGAGGCAAGTGGCAAAAAACAATACCACAACGACCCCAACAAATGAAATAATTACGGCTAATCCAATTAAAAAATTGCATGCAAAAATCCCAAATATTACCAAAACTGCTACTGAAGACGAAAACGAACCAGAATGGCAAGAAATCCGCAGAAAGCGGAAAAACGCCGACGTTTCATCCGATTCAGAAGATGAAACATTAAACAATACTGCCGTAAAAATCCCTGAGACAAAATCAACAAGTGTAAGACTTCCACCAATCACAGTCGAACACACCGGCCAATGGTGCCAGATCGCCAGGCTAATTAGAGCTGGTAATATACAGATCAACTCGGCAAAAGTCACCTGAGAAGGCACCAAAATATTCGCCAAAACGATCCTAGACTATAAAAACATAATAAAAATCTTAAACGAAGAAGGGTTATCACATTACACATACACTCTAAAAGTGAACAGGAAACACCAGGTCGACATCTACAACCTACCTGTAGACGCCAAACCCGACCAAGGACGCGACGAATTGGTCGTAATGAGGCACGAAGACGCCGGGGTGCTGCACCTCATAAGCCGCAAAACAAAAATAGAAACCGGTCTAATGATTGCCAAGACCATAAACCTCGACATATGTAAAGTTAAACAATTATACGACGGTCTCTCTATCAAAATATAACCGCTACGCAAAAACAAACAGGCGAAAAAATCCAGTGCCACCACTGTCAAAGATGGGGACACGGCCAAAGCAACGGTATCTACCCGCACATGCGTGTGAAATGCTCAGATTACCATAAAACCGCTGATTGCAAGTTGGAAATTACATTCGAGAAAAGAAATGCCATCTACGCCCAGTGGAGCCAGGTAGGATATCCATCCAGCTCTAAACGATGTCCTAATTACCAAAGGCCGATCAATAAAACAAAGAAACCCGAAAAACGTCAAACAACTAGACCAATCAGCCAGGTATAGGGAAAACTGACCTAGGGTCAGGTAGCCAAAGGTGCGAATCAATTCACTAACGTAACCGGCCCAAGCAACACCAGGGCGAAAGGTAGACAAATCTGATTACATTGATGCAGGTCCAACTACAGGGCCTGCTAACATTCAACAGCCAAAACATTTCGTTGAAAATAATCTCTTGGAATGTCAATGGTAAAAGGATTAGAAGGCAAGACATAGAAGAACTAATTGCAGAGAGGCACCACGACATAATTGTACTGCAAGAAACAAAAAAAAGCAAAGTAGGCCGATATTTGCCAACTACAGCTTTTACAGGCATGATATACATACAAACAACATACAATAAGGTAGCGTGGCACTCCTAGTTAAAAATTCCACAGAACATCACCTTTTGGGGATAGAGGACAGAAAGTTAAAACTGACAAAGGACCAGTTAAATTACAGCGGCCTATAATCCGCCAGCACAGTTATTGTTCAAGGATAATCGATCGACAAAGATCGTAATAGGTGACCTAAACAGCAAATCACCGGAATGTAACAGCAGGACCAGCAACTTCAGTGGGAAAAGATGAAAAACATTAGGCACGAAATACAACTCAAAACCTTGGAAGAAGGAACCTCGTACCACAATCCAATAGAGCTTACATTGGGAACTGGAACTCACATCATAGAAGCTATTAGAAAAAGAAAACTAACTGCCGAAAATTCGCAAAAATGGTGCGAGAAAAGATCACAGAAGCATACGAAGAAAGTACTGTGACGAGAGTCAACCAGCAAACACGCCCATATGGCATAGCCCCTTGAAGGAAATAATAAGTACCAACAGACGACTCAAGAATAAATGGAGAAACAGAATCTGAAGGAAACAGAATGCAACTAAGTAGACATATGCAGATGATAAAAAACGCTGCTCTAAATGAACGTCAAAATAACAGATGGAATCAAAAACTTCAGACACTAAACACAGGGTACTACTCTGTAAATGCAATTATTCCTCCACTGCACGGGGCAATAGGAAGGTCTGTTTGACGCGGGATAAAGTAAAAACATTCGCAGAGACCCTGGAGAGAGAAGGAATGAGAAATGAACACCCATATGAGGACGTAGACCGCATAGATGAAGTGGAAAGGCTAGCAGAAGAACCCCCAGACGAAGTCGTTGAAAACCCAGCCTCTCAGAACAGAACATTCCGAGTCAAAGTAGGAAAAAGCATTTTAGTAGCAAGAAAACTAGAAGCGGGTATCCAACAAGAATCGGTACTAGGCCCTCACCTATACACGATCTACACACACAACCTACCGAGATACTCAAGAACTGAGTTGTCACTATATGCAGATAATACAGGAGTGACAATCAAGCATAGAAGGACATCATCTGCAAGACTTCAAGAGCATATAGATCAAATAGCGGACTGGTGCATTGACTGGAAGATCTAGATCCTACTACAAGAAGGAGTTAAATTGGATTCCAAACTCACATAGGAAAACCACATAAGAGAAACGATCAATAAAACAAAAAATGCCATGAACGGGCTCTATTCGCCGATATGCAGAAAAAGCCAAATGAATCTCAAGACCAAAGTGCTCATGACGAAATCTGTAGCAAGGCCACAATTGTTCATATGCCGCAACATATTGTTCAGCTGTATGAAGGTACGCAGCCAGAACTCATAAAAACAGCAGAAAACGTCAGAAGAAAACAAATACGTCGGGATGGCATCAAATGCTCCACCATACGAAAGAAATTAAATGATTCACAGCGATCTAAACAGGGAACCCCTACATACCTAAAATATTATACCTTTATTTCAGGTGAGATTCCCTATATCGCATTAACAGATATACGAGTAGCAACTAGCAATCTCAACATCGGTTGTGGAAATTTGTTACTAAAAACGAGTGACCAAAGGTTTATAGGTCTTAGATACGAAAACCGGAAGAACTTGGTGGAGGTTTAGCTATTAAAAATCCACTACTCGAAGAATAACGCGTCCTGTATTAGCTCTCTGGGTGTTGTGACCTATTATTTTCTCTTTTGAAACAAAATAAAAAATATATAGATCACAGCGACGGCAGCTGTTCGCCGGGAGCACCGGGAAGAAGGTCCAGGACAGAATGAAGCCACGACAGAAGTTGAGCGCCACCCGGTTACTTCATATATCGGAAAAGACCCTGGAACCAGGAAGGGGTCTATCTTAATATTATTATATATATATATATATATATATATATATATATATATATATATATATATATATATATATATATATATATATATATATATTAAAAGCACACTAAAAAAAAAGAACGACACAAAGCACACAAAAAAGGGAATAACTAAAACTATCAAACAAAAGAAACGGGAAGGTTTAGAGAAGGTGGTTCTCCAAACCTTACCGTGGAAGAAATCAAAAATCAAATAAACAGCTCTGAATTACACCAGCGAGTCTCTATGTCCCTATACTTACAAATTAGAGGTTATTTCCTCTATTCTGACAATAGTAAAAAGATAAATATATAACGCTAGGGTAACCAAAAATGGTCAGACGGCAAATAGATACAAAATATCAGGTGATAACGTGACCATTATCAGTATAAGAAATTATGGTAAAAATGTATTTGTGAAAAGTAAATGGTAACTGCAATCCTTAAGGGTACATGAAAATATAATAAAAAAGGGTTTACCTGGCCTTATTTCCTGATGTTGTCTATCTTGCCCGTCAAGGTACTGGGTGTCCAAAAACACTGAGTACGACTGCGGGCAGTCGGGTATCCCTCTGCGGGGGTCCCAAAATAATCTCGATCTGACCAACCGGTTACTGTGCCATGTGGCCACAAAAAGGTGTAAGGTTTCCACAATGGTCGGGCTCTGTAATAGGTGGTCGTTCGATAGCCTAATGTCTGTTGATCGGATCCTCTGCTGCCGGGTCGTAAAACCCTCTATAAGAATATCAGAAAAATCAACCCAAGCGTGACTTGGCCAGCAAACCTACGTACCTCGGTCGGAAGGGTAAGGCGCGAAAACGTCTGCTTACCTGGAGATTTGGAGTTAGACTGTCTTGCCTTGTCAAAACGATACCGGAGCTCATTCAGTTAAGAATTTGTCCGAAATAAACCTACCAGTGGTCATCAACAATTTACGAATGCTACCTGTAGCGATCAAAAATTTGTGAACGCTACAACATTTTCTTCAAGAATGTATTTTAGCCTTGAACCATCGACACTTTCACAAACCGGCTTCTTAAATGCGATTCAACTTGACATTTTTTCCTATTTTTGCCTTTCCCTTTATTTTGATTTCACCGACGTTTACATTGACGTTGGCAACTTCTCAGAATTGACATTGCTTCAGAACTTCACACTTAATCGTATTACTAGTTGCATATGTCTTTATCAACTTAAGATTATGTCTAGAGTAAATAATTTATTTGAATTTTTTAATACCGTTACATAATTAAACTAGCTTTTTCTCTTTACCATTACTTTTATTGTAGTCACCATTGATGGAACAAATTTATTTAGAAGTTATTGTTGGTGGCATAAGGCGGATGAATTCATTAAATTGCTATTTAAGATATCTGATAGAGTTGATTAATAGTTAATCATAAATATTTCTAGTCAACAAAATTAATCTCTTTGAAATTGATTTATCATATTAGATTTAAATATCATTATTAAACTATCAACTGCAATGATTTTTTTAATGATTGGAATTTACTTATTATTAACAAAATTAAGAAATACAACAAATTTCACTAAAATTAGTCTACATTTTCAGCTACCCTTCATATTCTCACAATTTAAATCGTCAAATTATTACATTCTAACACTAAAAAAATCGTTAATTTTTGACTAATGCTTTAAATTTAGATTGTATTAGATAGAAATTTTGACCTGACGTATTGTTGGATAATTTTGGCTATTTTAGGTTTTAGAACTGCTGTATTGTCATCTCTATGTGTATTGTTAGTGGCATGGAAATTGCTAGATTACTTATTTATTGACACTTTTTCCTCACATCAATTAAAATTGGAATGAATAAATTAGATTATACAAGCCAGTTAAATATACACAAACAGTTCAACCGGTTTTTATTTTCAATTTTTAGTTATTTCATTCTGCTGTGATTGGATTAGCCGCACGAAAAATACCTCTCTTTTATATAAAGGGATGGCCCTAGTTATCACCCTAATTTGAAAGGTGCATTGTCAACAATTTCTCAAATAAACCGATTAGAGTACACAAAAAATTGTTTTTATAAAATCAGACTTTTATTTGAGAAGGAATGTGGGTGGGGACCATTAGGATCTAAAGGCATTTTATAACATCTCAATATTTTTTTTCCAGGAAAATAATTGAAATATCTTGCAGTACTTAAAATATATTTGTTTAAGAACGGCTTTTTCATATATTGAAGTGTGATTTACCAGACTTATTTATTGTAATGAGATTTATTTTAGTTACAATATTGTACAATAAAAACAGCTATTGAAATTTGGCAGAACTTCCTAAATCTGGTTATGTCAAAGCTTTGATTCATATCTGAGCATCATAGAATTGGAGTTGCCAGGTTCTAAAGTATATCCCAAGGATTGATAAAAAGGTATGAGGGGATCCTTACAATCTAAGGACATTTTATAACATCCCAGCTTCTTTGCCAGGAGAGTGACTGTAAGAACAAGCCTGAAAAAAAATCATATTTGAAAGTCACAAGCTTAAAACACAATGTTTCATCTTACAATTTGCCTAATTGTTTACCACGGTAGGTATTATTCACAACAACATCTTCCAAGCGGGCTCTCTCACTGCATTGATGTATAAATTTTAGTTCGGTTACTAAAGTAGCTGATGCTATAATTTTATTCAGTCTTATATCTTCAACTACAGTTACAAAATAGCAACTGGCCTCTTGCATTTTCCTGAACTGAGCTAAATAAAAGCATTGTTCACGGTGGGGCACTCACTCAGCATACATTATCATATTAATTCAAGGTAATTTTTTTTTTGATTATCACAGCTCTTACCTTCAAAATCAGATTTTGTCACGTCACCCATCGCCGTTAACTGACTCAAAAGTTGCAAATAACCCTTCTCATAATCATCTATCATTAATGGCCTTACGAGAAAATAGTCTTCTCCAGGATTTTCATTGCTAATAAAGGGGCTTAATCGACTTTTTACGGAATTCCAGTCAAGACCAATTAGGATATTTGGTTTATATAAAGTAGCAGCTTCAAGTTCCAAATTGGTTAACTAGAAAAGAAAATGGCATTAGCACTGATATTTTTTCGGAAAACAATCTACTAACTTCCATCGCATTACCTTAAGCTAAAACAAATATATCTGAGCGGCATTAGTCTAGATTAAATAAAACTGTTCAAATGATTAAGAGATAACTGATAAAAATTGATTGATTTTTCTTGATACCCGTTATACCCGCTATTGTATTTTCCATATGCCAAAGAATTTTTACAGATAATACATCACAGTTTGTGAACTTATCTATACCTGTTAAGTATAATGATAACACGCGAACTCAAACAGCAAAAAAGACCAGTCGGAAAATGTGTTGTTTGTTTTAAGCAATTCGTGGAACGGCTTATGCAAATCAAACATAAAATAAAATCTACACCTTTAGAATTAGTCTAATGGGTATGAAACCAATACAGGTAAAAAACTTACTATCCCATTCGCGACCATTGTGCACAGAATCTAAGAAGTAATTATTCAAAATTTCGGACATTTTCTTCAAGAATGTATTTTAGCCTTAAACGATCGACACTTTCACAAACCGGTTTCCTAAATGCGATTCAACTTGACATTTTTTCCTATTTTTGCCTTTCCCTTTATTTTGACTTCACCGACGTTTACATTGACGTTGGCAACCTCTCAAAATTGACATTGCTTCAGAACTTTACACTTAATCGTATTACTAGTTGCATATGTCTTCATGAACTTAAGATTATGTCTAGATTGTATAAGTTGCATATTTGAATTTTGAGATACCGTTACATAATTAAACTAGCTTTTCCTCTTACCCATTACATTTATTGTAGTCACCTATGATTGAACAAATTTATTTAGAAGTTATTGTTGGTTGCATACGGCGGATGAATTCATTAAATTGCTATTTAAGATATATGGTAGAGTTGATTAATAGTTAATCATAAATATTTCTAGTCAACAAAATTAATCTCGTTGAAATGGATTTATCATATTAAATTTAAATATCATTTTTAAAGTATCAGCTGCAATGATTATTTTTTAATGATTGGAATTTATTTACTACATCAAAAAACCCATTACCAATGTTATTCAACTATTAAATACCAAGGTGCTGATTATATTTTGAGCCAAAATTATTTATCATATTATCACAATTTAAATCGTCAAATTATTACTTTCTAACACTCAGAAAATCGTTAATTTTTTACTAATGTTTTAAATTTAGATTGTATTAGATAGAAATTTTGACCTGACGTATTGTTGGATAATTTTGGCTATTTTAGGTTTTAGAACTGCTGTATTGTCATCTCTATGTGTATTGTTAGTGGCATGGAAATTGCTAGATTACTTATTTATTGACACTTTTTCCTCACATCAATTAAAATTGGAATAAATAAATCATATTATAAAAGCCAGTTAAATATACACAAAAAGTTCAATCGGTTTTTACTTTCAATTTTTAGTTATTTCATTCTGCTGTGATTGGATTAGCCGCACGAAAAATAGCTCTCTTTTATATAAAGGGGTGGCCCTAGTTATCACCCTAATTTGAAGGTGCATTGTCAACAATTTCTCAAATAAACCGATTAGAGTACACAAAAAAATTGTTTTTATTAAATCAGACTTTTATTTGAGAAGGAACGTGGGTGGGGACCATTAGGATCTAAAGGCATTTTATAACATCTCAATATTTTTTTTCCAGGAAAATAATTCAAATATCTTGCAGTACTTAAAATATATTTATTTAAAAACGGCTTTTTCGCATTTTTAAGTGTGATTTACCAGACTTATTTATTGTAATGAGGTTTATTTTAGTTACAATATTGTACAATAAATACAGCTATTAAAAATTAGCAGAACTTCCTAAATCTGTATATGTCAAGGTTTTGATTCATATCTGAGCATCATAGAATTGGAGTTGCCAGGTTCTAAAGTATATCCCAAGGATTGATAAAAAGGTATGAGGGGATCCTTACAATCTAAGGACATTTTATAACATCCCAGCTTCTTTGCCAGGAGAGTGACTGTAAGAACAAGCCTGAAAAAAATCATATTTGAAAGTCGCAAGCTTAAAACACAATGTTTCTTCTTACAATTTGCCTAATTGTTTACCACGGTAGGTATTATTCACAACAACATCTTCCAAGCGGGGTCTCTCACTGCATTTATGGATACATTTTAGTTCGGTTACTAAAGTAGCTGATGCTATAATTTTATTCAGTCTTTCGCATTTTGAAGTGTGATTTACTAGACTTATTTATTGTAATGAGGTTTATTTAAGTTACAATATTGTACAATAAATACAGCTATTAAAAATTAGCAGAACTTCCTAAATCTGTATATGTCAAGGTTTTGATTCATATCTGAGCATTATAGAATTGGAGTTGCCAGGTTCTAAAGTATATCCCAAGGATTGATAAAAAGGTATGAGGGGATCCTTACAATCTAAGGACATTTTATAACATCCCAGCTTCTTTGCCAGGAGAGTGACTGTAAGAACAATCCTGAAAAAAATCATATTTGAAAGTCGCAACCTTAATACACAATGTTTCATCTTACAATTTGCCTAATTGTTTACCCCGGTAGGTATTATTCACAACAACATCTTCCAAGCGGGCTCTCTCACTGCATTGATGTATAAATTTTAGTTCGGTTACTAAAGTAGCTGATGCTATAATTTTATTCAGTCTTATATCTTCAACTACAGTTACAAAATAGCAACTGGCCTTTTGCATTTTCCTGAACTGAGCTAAATAAAAGCATTGTTCACGGTGGGGCACTCACTCAGCATACATTATCATATTAATTCAAGGTATTTTTTTTTTTTGATTATCACAGCCCTTACCTTCAAAATCAGATTTTGTCACGTCACCCATCGCCGTTAACTGACTCAAAAGTTGCAAATAACCCTTCTCATAATCATCTATCATTAATGGCCTTACGAGAAAATAGTCTTCTCCAGGATTTTCATTGCTAATAAAGGGGCTTAATCGACTTTTTACGGAATTCCAGTCAAGACCAATTAGGATATTTGGTTTATATAAAGTACCAGCTTCAAGTTCCCCATTGGTTAACTAGAAAAGAAAATGGCATTAGCACTGATATTTTTTCGGAAAACAATCTACTAACTTCCATCGTATTACCTTAAGCTAAAACAAATATATCTGAGCGGGATTAGTCTAGATTAAATAAAACTGTTCAAATGATTAAGAGATAACTGATAAAAATTGATTGATTTTTCTTGATACCCATTATACCCGCTATTGTATTTTCCATATGCCAAAGAATTTTTACAGATAATACATCACAGTTTGTGAACTTATCTATACCTGTTAAGTATAATGATAACACGCGAACTCAAAGAGCAAAAAAAAACCAGTTGGAAAATATGTTGTTTGTTTTAAGCAATTCGTGAAACGGCTTATGCAAATCAAACATAAAATAAAATCTACACCTTTAGAATTAGTTTAATGGGTATGAAACCAATACAGGTAAAAACCTTACTATCCCATTCGCGACCATTGTGCACAGAATCTAAGAAGTAATTATTCAAAATTTCGGACATTTTCTTCAAGAATGTATTTTAGCCTTAAACGATCGACACTTTCACAAACCGGTTTCATAAATGCGATTCAACTTGACATTTTTTCCTATTTTTGCCTTTCCCTTTATTTTGATTTCACCGACGTTTACATTGACGTTGGCAACCTCTCAGAATTGACATTGCTTCAGAACTTTACACTTAATCGTATTACTAGTTGCATATGTCTTCATGAACTTAAGATTATGTCTAGATTGTATAAGTTGCATATTTGAATTTTGAGATACCGTTACATAATTAAACTAGCTTTTTCTCTTTACCATTACTTTTATTGTAGTCACCTTTGATTGAACAAATTTATTTAGGAGTTATTGTTGGTTGCATAAGGCGGATGAATTCATTAAATTGCTATTTAAGATATCTGATAGAGTTGATTAATAGTTAATCATAAATATTTCTAGTCAACAAAATTAATCTCGTTGAAATGGATTTATCATATTAAATTTAAATATCATTTTTAAACTATCAGCTGCAATGATTTTTTTGATTTATAATGATTGGAATTTATTTATTATATCAAAAAGACCATTACCAATGTTATTCAACTATTAAATACCAAGGTGCTGATTATATTTTGAGCCAAAATTAAGAAATACAACAAATTTCACTAAAATTAATCTACATTTTCAGCTACCCTTCATATTCTCACAATTTAATCGTCTAATTATTACTTTCTAAAACTCAAAAAATCGTTAATTTTTGACTAATGCTTTAAATTTAGATTGTATTACATAGAAATTTTGACCTGACGTATTGTTGGATAATTTTGGCTATTTTAGGTTTTAGAACTGCGGTATTGTCATCTCTATGTGTATTGTTAGTGGCATGGAAATTGCTAGATTACTTATTTATTGACACTTTTTCTTCACATCAATTAAAATTGGAATGAATAAATCATATTATAAAAGCCAGTTAAATATACACAAAAAGTTCAGTCGGTTTTTACTTTCAATTTGTAGTTATTTCATTCTGCTGTGATTGGATTAGCCGCACGAAAAATAGCTCTCTTTTATATAAAGGGATAGCCCTAGTTATCACCCTAATTTGAAGGTGCATTGTCAACAATTTCTCAAATAAACCGATTAGAGTACACAAAAAATTGTTTTTATTAAATCAGATTTTTATTTGAGAAGGAACGTGGGTGGGGACCATTAGGATCTAAAGGCATTTTATAACATCTCAATATTTTTTTTCCAGGAAAATAATTGAAATATTTTGCAGTACTTAAAATATATTTATTTAAAAACGGCTTTTTCACATTTTGAAGTGTGATTTACCAGACTTATTTATTGTAATGAGGTTTATTTTAGTTACAATATTGTACAATAAATACAGCTATTAAAAATTAGCAGAACTTCCTAAATCTGTATATGTCAAGGTTTTGATTCATATCTGAGCATCATAGAATTGGAGTTGCCAGGTTCTAAAGTGTATCCCAAGGATTGATAAAAAGGTATGAGGGGATCCTTACAATCTAAGGACATTTTATAACATCCCAGCTTCTTTGCCAGGAGAGTGACTGTAAGAACAATCCTGAAAAAAATCATATTTGAAAGTCGCAAGCCTAAAACACAATGTTTCATCTTACAATTTGCCTAATTGTTTACCCCGGCAGGTATTATTCACAACAACATCTTCCAAGCGGGCTCTCTCACTGCATTGATGTATAAATTTTAGTTCGGTTACTAAAGTAGCTGATGCTATAATTTTATTCAGTCTTATATCTTCAACTACAGTTACAAAATAGCAACTGGCCTTTTGCATTTTCCTGAACTGAGCTAAATAAAAGCATTGTTCACGGTGAGGCACTCACTCAGCATACATTATCATATTAATTCAAGGTAATTTTTTTTTGATTATCACAGCTCTTACCTTCAAAATCAGATTTTGTCACGTCACCCATCGCCGTTAACTGACTCAAAAGTTGCAAATAACCCTTCTCATAATCATCTATCTTTAATGGCCTTACGAGAAAATAGGTCTTCTCCAGGATTTTCATTGCTAATAAAGGGGCTTAATCGACTTTTTACGGAATTCCAGTCAAGACCAATTAGGATATTTGGTTTATATAAAGAAGTAGCTTCAAGTTCCCGATTGGTTAACTAGAAAAGAAAATGGCATTAGCACTGATATTTTTTCAAAAAACAATCTACTAACTTCCATCGCATTACCTTAAGCTAAAACAAATATATCTGAGCGGGATTAGTCTAGATTAAATAAAACTGTTCAAATGATTAAGAGATAACTGATAAAAATTGATTGATTTTTCTTGATACGTTATTGTATTTTCCATATGCCAAAGAATTTTTACAGATAATACATCACAATTTGTGAACTTATCTATACCCGTTAAGTATAATGATAACACGCGAACTCAAAGAGCAAAAAAAAACCAATCGGAAAATGTATTGTTTGTTTTGCAATGCAAATCAAACATAAAATAAAATCTACACCTTTGGAATTAGTCTAATGGGTATGCAACCAATACAGGATAAATACTTACTATCCCATTCGCGACCATTGTGCACAGAATCTAGGAAGTAATTATTCAAAATTTCGGACATTTTCTTCAAGAATATATTTTAGCCTTGAACGATCGACACTTTCACAAACCGGCTTCTTAAATGCGATTCAACTTGACATTTTTTCCTATTTTTGCCTTTCCCTTTATTTTGATTTCACCGACGTTTACATTGACGTTGGCAACTTATCAGAATTGACATTGCTTCAGAACTTCACACGTAATCGTATTACTAGTTGCATATGTCTTTATCAACTTAAGTTTATGTCTAGATCGCATAAGTAAATAATTTATTTGAATTTTGAGATACCGTTACATAATTAAACTAGATTTTTCTCTTTACCATTACTTTTATTGTAGTCACCATTGATGAAACAAATTTATTTAGAAGTTATTGTTGGTGGCATAAGGCGGATGAATTCATTAAATTGCTATTTAAGATATCTGATAGAGTTGATTAATAGTTAATCATAAATATTTCTAGTCACCAAAATTAATCTCGTTGAAATGAATTTATCATATTAAATTTAAATATCATTTTTAAACTATCAGCTGCAATGATTTTTTTTTTAACGCTTGGAATTTATTTATTATATCAAACAGAACATTACCAATGTTATTCGGCTATTAAATACCAAGGTGCTGATTGTATTTTGAGCCAAAATTATTTATCATATTATCACAATTTAAATCGTCAAATTATTACTTTCTAACACTCAAAAAATCGTTAATTTTTGACTAATGTTTTAAATTTAGATTGTATTAGATAGAAATTTCGACCTGACGTATTGTTGGATAATTTTGGCTATTTTTAGCCATCTCTATGTGTATTGTTAGTGGCATAGAAATTGCTAGATTACTTATTTATTGACACTTTTTCCTCACATCAATTAAAATTGGAATGAATAAATCATATTATAAAAGCCAGTTAAATATACACAAAAAGTTCAATCGGTTTTTACTTTCAATTTTTAGTTATTTCATTCTGCTGTGATTGGATTAGCCGCACGAAAAATACCTCTCTTTTATATAAAGGGGTGGCCCTAGTTATCACCCTAATTTGAAGGTGCTTTGTCAACAATTTCTCAAATAAACCGATTAGAGTACACAAAAAAATTGTTTTTATTAAATCAGACTTTTATTTGAGAGGAACGTGGGTGGGGACCATTAGGATCTAAAGGCATTTTTATAACATCTCAATATTTTTTTTCCAGGAAAATAATTGAAATATCTTGCAGTACTTAAAATATATTTATTTAAAAACGGCTTTTTCACATTTTGAAGTGTGATTTACCAGACTTATTTACTGTAATGAGGTTTATTTTAGTTACAATATTGTACAATAAATACAAGCTATTAAAAATTAGCAGAACTTCCTAAATCAGTATATGTCAAGGTTTTGATTCATATCTGAGCATCATAGAATTGGAGTGCCAGGTTCTAAAGTATATCCCAAGGATTGATAAAAAGGTATGAGGGGGATCCTTACAATCTAAGGACATTTTATAACATCCCAGCTTCTTTGCCAGGAGAGTGACTGTAAGAACAATATTGAAAAAAATCATATTTGAAAATCGCAAGCTTAAAAACACAATATTTCATCTTACAATTTGCCTAATTGTTTACCACGGTAGGTATTATTCACAACATCTTCCAAGCGAGCTCTCTCACTGCATTGATGTATAAATTTTAGTTCGGTTACTAAAGTAGCTGATGCTATATTATTATTCAGTCTTATATCCTCAACTACAGTTACAAAATAGCAACTGGCCTTTTGCATTTTCCTGAACTGAGCTAAATAAAAGCATTGTTCACGGTGGGGCACTCACTCAGCGTACATTATCATATTAATTCAAGATATTTTTTTTTTATTATCACAGTTCTTACCTTCAAAATCAGATTTTGTCACGTCACCCATCGCCGTTAACTGACTCAAAAGTTGCAAATAACCCTTCTCATAATCATCTATCATTATGGCCTTACGAGAAAATAGTCTTCTCCGGGATTTTCATTGCTAATAAAGGGACTTAATCGACTTTTTATGGAATTGCAGTCAAGACCAATTAGGATATTTGGTTTATATAAAGAAGCAGCTTCAAGTTCCCCATTGGTTAACTAGAAAAGAAAATGGCATTAGCACTGATACTTTTTCGAAAGACAATCTACTAACTTCCATCGCATTACCTTAAGCTAAAACAAATATATCTGAGCGGGATTAGTCTAGATTAAATAAAACTGTTCAAATGATTAAGAGATAACTGATAAAAATTGATTGATTTTTCTTGATACGTTCTTGTATTTCAATATGCCAAAGAATTTTTACAGATAATACATCACAATTTGTGAACTTATCTATACCTGTTAAGTATAATGATAACACGCGAACTCAAAGAGCAAAAAAAACCAGTCGGAAAATGTATTGTTTGTTTTGCAATGCAAATCAAACATAAAATAAAATCTACACCTTTGGAATTAGTCTAATGGGTATGCAACCAATACAGGATAAATACTTACTATCCCATTCGCGACCATTGTGCACAGAATCTAGGAAGTAATTAGTCAAAATTTCGGACATTTTCTTCAAGAATATATTTTAGCCTTGAACGATCGACACTTTCACAAACCGGCTTCTTAAATGCGATTCAACTTGACATTTTTTCCTATTTTTGCCTTTCCCTTTATTTTGATTTCACCGACGTTTACATTGACGTTGGCAACTTCTCAGAATTGACATTGCTTCAGAAC
>JARFXV010001880.1:0-103213 GCA_031761425.1 Cosmopolites sordidus | reverse complement strand
ATATATATATATATATATATATATATATATATATATATATATATATAAATATATATATATATATATATATATATATATATATATATATATATATATATATATATATATATATATATATATATATATATATATATATATATATATATATATATATATATATATATATATATATATATATATATATATATATATATATATATATATATATATATATATATATATATATTTATATATATATATATATATATATATATATATATATATATATATATATATATATATATATATATATATATATATATATATATATATATATATATATATATATATATATATATCACTTCTAAGATGGGGTTCTTTTTGACTTTTAGAACAACCAGAAACTCGTCCATAACCCTGATATCAAGCCATCCTGTCCATGTCTTTATAACGGTACAAGCAGCAATGTCATCTCAGTATTTCAGGAAAACTTAAATTTATTACATTCATATCAATAGCTCATCCCTCAAATCCGGATAACAGTACGACAAAAATATTATATATTGAATATTGCACTTTCTTCACTCCGCAGTGTATTATTATTTAAGCTAAAGCTGTTATTTTTAAAATAAATAAAACCTACTTTTTACAGGAACCAACGCCAAGATCTCCTACTCCATCGAGAAGAACGTTGTAGAAGAAGAAACTGGCCTCTCCATCTTTGACATCGATCCCAATACCGGCACCATTACAACCGCCCTCTGCTGTTTAGATCGGGAAAGAACATCAGAGTATACTCTACAAATCATTGCCACTGACGGTGGAGGACTCAAAGGTACTGGTACAGCTAGAATACGCGTTGAAGACGTCAACGATATGCCACCGTCATTCACTAAATCAGAATGGTTCGCTGAAGTAGATGAAACCGTTGGTGATGTTTTACCAGATCATCCAATTCTAACTGTAAAAGTGCACGACGAAGATGAAACTAATCATTTTCAGTACAAAATAATCAAGAATAGTGGATTTGGTGATGACAAGTTTTTGATTACCTTAAACAGCGACGGAACTGGGTCATTGAAGATAACTAAACCTTTGGACTATGAAGACTTGCTGCAAAGCAACGGATTCAGGTTTCAAATTCAAGTGAGTGATGGTGCTGATAAACCTCACTATGCTCGTTCTTGGGTTATCATAAAACTTCGCGACGTTAATGATAATGATCCAATTTTCGAAAGAGACTTCTTGGAAATTACCGTTTCTGAGGATGTGGAGGTGGGAAAGAGTCTGGTGACGTTTACAGCCACGGATCCCGATCGAAATGCGCGAGATTCGATTTCCTACTCGATTAAAAAGAATTCGAACAAGAAAAAACACTTTGTAATTGATTCTCGTGGTGTAGTGATCGTGCAGAGACCCTTAGATCGCGAGGCAAATCCTTCTCATAAGGTTGAAGTTCTGGCAGTTGATGGCGGAGCTCCAGCAAGGACGTCAACTGCAACATTATCGGTGAAAGTGAAAGATGTCAATGATAATGCACCAAGGTTTCTAAAAGACTATAATCCTGTGGTGATGGAGCATATGGGACCTACGAAGATCGCGGAGGTGTCTGTCGTTGATGATGATGATAATGATGTAGGTAATGGACCGCCGTTTCAGTTCTGGCTGGATCATGAGGCTAGCGAGATGATCAGACATAGTTTCATGGTGGAGCAAAATTCTAGTAAGTTCAGTTTTTTTAATACTAATATTTCTAGAAATCTGATAATAAGAAAAAGTCCATGTCCCCGTGTCAAGTGATAATAGGCATATTTTTGAAAATCTTCGACACCCTGGACTATATCTTTAGGTATTGTGATCACATATTTCGCAATTTTTCAGTGTTAGTTTTTATAATGTGATCCTAAATAACCATGCTATTAATCGCAGTCACAAATCAAACAATGAACGTTGTTAACTTAGTAAAAAAACATTGATGAGTCGTGGTTTTAAAAATTACGTCAGCTAACTTTGACACTCCATCTTTTAAAAAAAATGTATTACACTAGCCTGTGCAAGTTATTTCACAAGATGGCCCATTTAATCAAGATTCCAAAATGGTACAATAATTGGCACGTTTCTTTCCACAAAAGATATTATGCAATTAAAAGATATTTACAAAAGGACCACATTTTACAAAACTCACACTATTATAAAAAATACTTTTATGTGCTCAAAAAGGGTCACCAGTGTAAACAAGATGGACAGATGTGATAGAATGAGATAGATAGTGACGCTGTTCGACGATAAATTAGAACGAGACAGATTGACATTCAACTTTAAGATGGCTCATTTAGTGAAGATTTCAAAATGATGCAACTGGTATTTTTCTTTCCGCAAATATTATTATTGCAAAAGAACCTTATTTAAAAAAAACTCGACCCAAAGGCAATGTGTGTGAGTCAAATTAATAATTGGTTTATTATTTTATTAAGATAAAACTTCATTAAAATGGAATGAACGGAATTATTGTGATACTTTTATTTTTCGCAATATTTTGCTTTAAAACTAAAGCAAATGCTCAAATGGTTTGCCTTCGGCACAAATACATGCTCTGCGTCGCCTCAGAAAAGATCTTTTCACCAGTCATGCGAATCTCATTGCATTTATTTGTTCTGCTGTTTCAACAATTCTGTGACGTAGTTCGCCGACATATTGTATTGGTTTTGAATACACTTTTTCTTTTATGGGGCCCTAGTAAAAGAAATCAATGGCGTTTAGGTCTGGAGAACGAGCAGGCCACTGAATCAACCACGGTGCTCAATCCACCTTTCGGGATAGTATATGTTCAAATAATCCTGTACAGAACGAGCACACTGCGCTGTGCAACCATCTTGTTGAAACCACATTTCTCTGTAGACATTGAGTGGTACATCTTCTAACAAAGTCTGCAAATCGTTTTGGAGAAAATCCAAGTTGGCGCCATTAAAAGTTTCAGGCAGCTCAAATGGTCCAATTATTTGTCCATGTAAAATTCCGGTCCACATGTTAACTTTAAATTGATACTAGGATCGGTCTTCACGCATTAAATGCGGGTTTTCCATGTGCCAACTATATAACTTATGCAAGTTTAAACAACCATGTTTTTTAAACGTTGATTCGTCAGTCCATAAAATTTTGTTTTTAAATTGCGAATGTTTTCTCGTCAACATTGTTCTGCAAAATTCGAAAATATATCTGTCTCACTCTATCACATCTGTCCATCCCACTTACACTGGTGAAGTCCATTTTTGAGCACAAATAATTTATTTTTAATCATGGTATGAGTTTTGAAATATGGCCCTATTGCAAAAAAAATAAGCGATTAATAATATGGTTTTTTAGGCTTACGTTATAAAAAATAACACTGAAAAATTTGGACATTTGTGATCACTGTACCTAGAGATATATATAGTCTAGGGTGTCGAATTTCAAGATTATCGTCTGAATGAGTGGCTTGTTCATATAATGTTTAGTTTTGACGTGGTGAGTTTGTTTACTCATGTACCAGTTAATAAACCACTTTTAATAATTAGAAATATTAGAACATGACACAACATTAAAAGATCGCACTAAACTAAACATAAATACAATTTTGGAATTATTAACTCTGTGCTTAAAAACCACATATTTTCAATTAGAATATGATTATTATAAACAAAATTTCGGAATAGCAATGGGTTATTCTCTTTCTCCTATGATGAGTAATATCTTTATGGAGGAACTCGAGAATGACATATTAAATAAATCTCTTAAAAAAAATTAATAAGGCTTAGGTATGTTGATGATATTTTTGCTATATGGCAACATAGCATTGACGATCTAAATATTTTTTTACAAGATATAAATTCTCGAGAGCCTACAATTAAGTTTACTTTAGATTGCCAATCCTCGACACTTTAATATTAAAACAAAACAACACATTAAAAACTACAGTTTACAGAAAACCGACAAACACAGATAGATATCTCAATTTCTTTTCTAATCACTCGAAATCAGTCAAAATAGGAGTAATTAAAAGTTTATATGACAGAGCAAAACTTGTTTGTACCGACAGTGATACACTACAAAAAGAAACAAATCACATCAAGGACATTTTAATAAAAAACAATTACCGAAAAAAATGCATAGATAAATCGTTTAAAACTTTAGATACCAGACAAAAGTTATTAATAACAATAATAATAACTCTTCAACAATTAACCTCACAATTCATTACATCCACGATATTTCTGACACAATTAAAAGAGTAAGAAATAAATACAACATAAGAATCACATTTAAAACAAAAAATACCCTTAGATCTATATTAACAAAAACTCACATTCTTTATTTACTTAAGAACAGATATTTTGATAGTTTTTGAGTTTTAGATCGTGGCGAAAAACCCAAAAAAAGAAAAAAAACAATTTCAAGATTTTCAAAAATATACCTATTATCACTTAACACGGTGAGATGAATTTTTTTCTTCTTTTTACCAGAACTGGTATAACCTGGCCTTCCGCCAAAGCACCCGTTTACCCTTGAGTTTCGGGACACCCTGTATATATCATTGCACTATCATTACACTATATTCAATCTCATTGCACTATTCCATTCTAAAGCTACGTAGTACCTCAATCATATGTTTAAATCCATGTCTTCTTATACGACCCTCTTCTTGTCTTCTTAACTTCGCCCCACTTCTTTTGCTTTTCTTCTTCTGTCGATTGTCACCAGATGCTCCCATCTCCCTTGTCTGCCTTGTTTCCTCCTTCCTCTTTCTTTTATCCATAATCTATTCCTCAGTTCTTTCTATTTAGTTTATCTCTGAGTTTCTCATTCCTTATTCTGTTCTTTTTTAAAAAAAGAAGCTCTAGTGGATAAAGTTAAAATGGGAAATAATTAAAACAGAAAAAATAGAAGTTTGGTTTAATATCGATTCGATATGTCGCTGAGAATGGTTCGAAAAAGCCAAATTCGGCGGGAGTATTAACCAAATTAATGGAAGCATTAGGAAAAGTGTAGGTCAAGTTTTGCAGTAATAATCCGAGACATGTGACAGGCACATTATCCTGCTCATAGAGCTCCTTGTTTTTATCCGGTCTTTTTCCTCTTGTTTAGTAGTCCTGGCTTTTGCCAGGTAATCTATCATCAAAGCATTACGGTAATTCCAGAAAACTACAGCCATGGCTGTTCCTGCAGATAGAAATCTTTTTGTTTTCCTTTGCGTAGTTTCGCCTGCTCCCACGCACTGCTGGACCTGCTGGCGCATCTCTGGCGTCTAATGGTAAATGAATGTTTCATCTACTGTTATAAAGCAGTGAAGAAACTGAAAAGTCTTCATGTGAATGTGCTTTTGGAAAATGTTTTTATACCCAAAACATTATATAAGATATAGTGAGTATAATGTGAGCAATGAATTTTTATGAAAATTTTATCGGTGATCGTATTTTGAACATCCCAAGCGTTGGTTTACCTAACAAATATCAAAGTTATTTGATCATACTTGCATCATATCTGTGTAAAGCCAAGAACTTTTCCAAATACCTTCGAAAAAGTTAATCAAAATAGTGCTTGAAGGTACTGTTGAAGTATAAAATAATTCTTCAATTTTATTGTTTACTAAACGCACTTTAAATGCTATTAAAAAGGTAAATTAGTGATACCTGACTTTTAAACAAAACTGCTTCAATACATATTTGTACTAGCAATATAACAGAGTTTTAATTTACAGAGGGTGCTGATGGTCGGGGTACTGCGGTGGTACGTTCTCTGCGAAGTTTCGACAGGGAACAACAAAAGGAATTTTATATTCCGATTGTGGTCAAGGACAATGGCCAATCATCCATGACGGGCACCAACACCTTAGTGGTCACCATAGGAGATATCAACGATAACAAAATGTCAGATGGAAGACAAAATATTTTGTTCTATAATTACAAAGGTACGGTAATGTCCATCAAAATAAACATTATTATACTGTATGAACCATAAATGCAACAGTTTTCAAAATTTAATTAAAATAAGTCTGCAGGATATGAAAATATACGAGAGTAGTCTGAAAAGTTTCCAGTCTTAACATGAAGATGGCGTTGCGCATCAAAAGTATTCTAGTAATATAATTACGCATCCGTGGAAGGATTGAAAATTGATTGATTGTCAACCTTGAAATTTTCAGCCATAATAGATGCTCATTAGTTACTATAATAAATAGAGAGAGATATAGTAATATTGTCATAATGTGGCTTAATATCACCTAAAATATAATTTTTCTATTTTAAAGAGAAAAACTCTGGAAATGACGTCTCTGAGTAGCCCTTCATTGTCAAATATTTTTCACAAATATCATTTTAAAACGAACAGACGACATAAGAAAAATAGCTTGGACAAGAGACAACTTTCCATTTGTTCGAAATGCATTCTGGCATAAGTTGAAAATTATTTCGCAAATTATTTCGCAAAAAATTTTCGGCAAGAATTAAATTGACAAATATCAGATTTTTCTAAGCTAAGAAAAATCTGTAAAGTTTACTGCATTCTGCATTTTAAAGTAAGTACGACGGATAATTATGAGTCAAAATAATGAAATTTGTATGTCTTTCTAAAACTTACAATAGTTAGAGAAATTCAGAATTTTTATTTGTAATACTGAAACAAACTTTATAATTATTAATAAATTATTATTTATTTATAAAAAGTAACGAACTGACTTCGTTATTATTAACACACGGTTCGACAAAAAAGATGTGGTAACAGCGTATTTGTGTTTACAGGCAAATATGTGTATATATATTGCAACAAAGCTTAACTTTGAATTGCATTTTTGAATTGCAAAAAACTAAAAGCTATCATTGTCTTCGAATACTTTAGAAAAAATCTCTGGTTTATCCTCTTTCTAACGGTGTGGATTCATGCCATTAAAACGTTTTACTAACTTCACTAATTTGCTAACTTTGTGTATCGGGATACATTAGGCTTATATTCGATATTACATATTTGCGTAAATTACACATACTAAGTAGATAGAAAATGCTAAAAAAGTCTAGCTGATATCTC
The DNA here is from genome assembly GCA_031761425.1 of Cosmopolites sordidus. NCBI lineage: Eukaryota > Metazoa > Arthropoda > Insecta > Coleoptera > Curculionidae > Cosmopolites > Cosmopolites sordidus. Next base: position 96,178 of record JARFXV010001880.1, on the reverse strand, counting down.
TTTCTTACATACGGTACTAACGTTCCTTGGACTTGAAGTAGAAAAATAAAATTTTAATAATCAATATTTTAATTAATCACAAATCTTGCTCGAATTGCCAACCGTTGCGTATGCACGCGCCCAAGTGGAGCGAAGGTAAAGATCTCTTAGGAAAGCATTTTGATAGATTCTTTACGCTTCTCGTGCCACAGAATTGGCGATTCCATATGTCATCAAAATGTCCGCGTATTCTTCATTAGAGAATGCAGCCACCGTCAAATCAAGAAAACGTTTCAATGCTGACTTTTGGAATTTTTCAAATAAATAATTAAACAATTAACTTAACAAAACCTGTGGGCTCAATAATGCTTTATGTAAGCTGAGGAGACCAAAAGACCCTTCCTATCGGCCATTTTAATTTGGCAAATCCCTGTGCACCAAATATCCTGTATACTAAAGAAAAGCTTTTTGACAAGTCGATTAAAAATCAGAATTTATGATGCAGGAGCTGATATTTTACAAATCAGCCTGCCTGCAACAAAACTAACGTTAATCTAAATGAAATCTAAGTTCAATGTATTGTCTAGCACAGTCAGCAAGTAGCACGTTGTCGTTACTATAATTCTCCGACTACCCTGGAGTCCAAGAACAATTCTCCTGGATCAGGAGAAAAAAAACGAAAATTATAGCCGACACAGAAAATTCCTCACACCGTTCCAATCTAAATTAAAACCTTTATCACCCACCCTTCGGGCCTCACCGTCCTCCCTTCTCCTCTTTGTTTCTCCATTCCTTACTGACCCGCAGTCATTTTCTTCATTTATTTATCCGAAACGTGAACCTTTATCTACGGCTCGCCGGAGAAGATCGAAAGCGTAGGAAAACGGATATTCCAGCTGACAATATCTTATCTAGGCCTCGATTTAATGCTGCACTGTATATAACCTTGTATAGGATTTTTCTTTCTTTCGCTCTTAGATAAATGACTGGGGTATTCCAAACTGGGAATATGGTTTGATTAGTGAAAGGGATCGGAAAATGGGTTTTGTTAATGGATCTAATGACATTTTCACTATTGTGTGAAAACATTGTAATATATGAGGGTAAATTGAATAGGTTATAGGTTTTGGTATGAGAATAATAATAAGAGAATAAGGTACATGAGGTATAAGTAACATAATGACAAGTGACAAATAATAATTGATATTATTGAAAAATATCAAATATGTTTTTTAGTTGAAATATTGAGAAGTTTTAAATTTTACCTTATAAATTTAAGGAGTTATAAATTATACAATTATACTATGTTACTGATCAGTCTCATAGCTTGATTACTGAATACAGACCTAATATATTTTCAGTGGTTCCAAGGAATTGACAAATGACAATTCTTCCTGACAGTCAAATGTCAAATAATATTTAGTTTCGTTTTTTGACGTGTTAATAACTGACAATTTAGTAAAAAATACAAAATTTTTAAATATGATTTTATTAGACCAATGCATAGGTAATTTTTTTTAATGTAAAAGTTTTAAATGAAAAATAATTCTTTTAAGAATGGAAAAACTTACAATTAGGATTGTTTGAGTAACGATCAGTGATTTTTTCTTTTTTTGTGTGTGAAGAAGTGACATCTGTCAATTTAGTTAAAAAGTTCAAAGTATATTACAACATAATAAACTTCAATGTGAAAGTAACTAATGAGAATGGTACTTTTATCCAACGTACCATATGAGAGTTTGGGTTGTTTGATCAGTAATCAATGTTCAAATGAAAATTCTTATTGTTTATCGATTAATTAAGTGACATTGACATATATGCTTTTCGGCTAAATAGACAATAAACATAGAACAATTTTAACAGCCAATTCACAAGTGATATATGTTTTTGTTTTTAATGTGAAGTGATTGTAAAGTAAACCAAATGTAAAGGGTTTCGTTTGACAATTAGGCAGGAAAGATTTTTCTTTAATTTAAAAGAAACAAATACAAATTTTGTTTATTTAATAAATGAACAAATAACAGTTCTGCTTCTAGTCTAATCAGAGAGCAGTACACAATTGACAATTCAGGCTATTTATCTGCTAAGGAAGTGACATTGACGTTTCTGGTCTTCTGGTAAATAAACAATTGACAAATAACGTACAACAATTTTGATAAACAGACATGTTAGATACGTCTATTTTGTGTGTGTCAATGTTTTTCGTTTGTTTCTTTTTTATTTTACGGGTGAATAAGTGACATAATTTCTTCAAGGAGTTCGAAAAGAAGATTTTCATTTGATAATTGTTGAAGTACCTTTTTCAATAAAGGTAATAGATGAAAATTAACAATTAGTGAACAAATGACAAGTCTTGCTGTTTACCAATTGAGTAAGTGACAATTGACATTTTCCGGTTTTAAAAATTGAACACATGCTAGATACCAACTGTTATTAATACAACATTATTTCGTTTTATTTGACATGCATCCAAGTAGCAAATGATAATTTATCTAAGAAGTATCAGATGAGAAAGTAACCCTTCATATTTTATTAACAAAAAGAAACCTGACAATTGTTATAATCAGGCAAATTACCGGCTAACAAATATATACAAGACGTACAGGGAATAACTTTTGTAAATGTAAGCATTGATTTTCCAACAAGGGTCAAAAAACCTAACTGTTTCTGAAAAAAATGTAAAATTATCAAATCGCCAATAGAATATGATATGCTATGATAAAAATTATCATCTTAAGCAAACATGTGTAAAAGCATATTTGGCAAATAATAATTGGCTATTATTTAACGAATAAACTACAAATAAAAATCAACCATACATCAGCCAAAAAATTATAATGATCCCCACAACAAAGGGTGTTGGCGACAAAAATTATTTTAGAGTGTATCAGTGCTTGTATTTAAATTTGATTTGAAACCAAAATTGTATTCTGTATTCGAATATCACGATATGCCTCTTATTTACGGACAAGCTGCTGCCAACAAGTTTAGAAATATACCAGAACTTTTTCAACGCATTCGGGGAAAATTGATTAAAATGGTGCTAGGTTTGCCCTGACTCAAATACTGGACATTTGGAATACATAATTTAATAAAATAATTAAACATGTGTTTCTTAATGTGACGTGAATCCTTTAAAACATGTCATGGTGTTATGGCGTGAAAAAATAGTGCTAGTATTTTCCACTTTCACATTAAAAAACATAAGTATATCGTTTAACCTTTTTCTTTTAAAAAACAACCCACATTAATTTTGAAACGTATATGAAAATATTACATTATATTTTCAAATAATATCTAAAGTGGCCAATGGAACAAAAAACTGAATTATTTTCGATTGAAATGGATAGGCAATGGTTAGGAAAACTTCAAAAAGTTCTGACCTGTTCTTCGCGGAATGGTTTTAGAAACTTTTTGTCACAATGATGTAAAGAATCGTTGTATTTTTTTTTCTCCTTTATTTGGGTTTTTCGCCGCTAAATCTAAAACTCAAAAAATATCAAATATACATGTTCTTATGTAAAGAAAGAATCACTGGGTAAAAACAAAAAACCAAAAGGAGACAAATTTCTCAGTGATTATTTTTTGTAATAAATTTGCCTAACCAACAAAATTTTAAAGATATAAAAATGTTATAAAAATTTTTACAAACGTTTAACGCTAACGTTTCGGAGGGTTCTCTCCCCCCGTTTTCAAAACTAAACTAAAAAATTAATTATATGAATTTGAAATATATAAACTAACGAGTGAAAGTAAATATATTTTTTTGTGTATGTCAACGATACCTACATTGACAACAATAGATTTTCATGACAGTGACATACTACCAAAAAATATATATAGGTAATGTTTAATATGTGACTGTTTATTGTACTGATTGTGTATTCAAATATTTAAATGTGTTTAATTGTATTCTTTAGAATCGGGAACCATATTGAATTTAAATCTCCCGAAAGTATAGCAATACAATTATTTTTATGTAAATTAATTATAGCGGTTTCTTTTAATCTTCAGTATTTTGTTGTTGATTCTTTTAATACCGTTTTGGAATTATTCCAATTGATTTTATGACCCGATTCCCATGCGTGTTGAAAAATTCTAGATTTATTAAAATCGCTTTTTCTAAGAAGGTTTTTAATGCTCTTTTATTCTACCATCTAATGGTCTTGATGTCTCACCTATATAGAATTTGCCACATTCGCAGGGAATTTTATAAACCACATTTTTGGTGTTTTGTTGTATAGTGTTTGGTTTAGTCTTTGTTAATCGAAATCTAAGAGTATTTATTGTTTGAAATGTCGTTCTTATGTTGAATTTATTTCCTACTCTTTTAATTGTGTCAGAAATACCGCGGGTATAAGGAATTATGAGGTTAATTGTTTGAGAGTTACTATTATTGTTATTAATAACTTAATAAAATTTTTTGAGTAATTGTTTTTTATTAAAATGTCTTTTATGTGATTTGTTTCTTTTTGTAGTGGGTCACTGTCGGTACAAACAAGTTTTGCTCTGTCATATAAACTTTTAATTACTCGTATTTTGACCGATTTTGAGTGATTTGAAATTGAGATACCTATCTGTGTTTGTCGGTTTTAATGTGTTGTTTTGTTTTAATATTAAAGTGCCGAGGAAATAAAAAGAAACCGCTATAATTAATTTAAATAAAAATAACTGTATTGCTATTCCTTCGGTAGATTTAAATTCAATATGGTTCCCGATTCTAAAGAATACAATTAAACACATTTAAATATTTGAATACTTAATCAGTACAATAAACAATCACACAGTAAACATTACCTATATATATATTTTTTGGTAGTATGTCACTGTCATGAAAATCTATTGTTGTCAATGTAAAAATTTTTATAACATTTTTATATCTTTAAAATTTTGTTCGTTAGGCAAATTTATTCCAAAAAAAGAATCGCTGAGAAATTTGTCTCCGTTTGGTTTTTGTTTTTACCCAGTGATTCTTTCTTTACATAAGAACAGGTATTTTTGATATTTTTTGAGTTTTAGATAGTGGCGAAAAGCCCAAATAAAGGAGAAAAAAAAATATTTGAACACGCCACAATCATTTAGACATTACCAAGAATCGTTGGTTAAATTTACAAAAACTATTTCACTTACACCCTGCATATTGTGTTTAACGTACAACTCACTTGTTTTTTCTTAGACAAGGTCTGGTTTCCAACTAATATAACATAAAATCTCAAGTATTATTTATAACACGATAAACCGTATGGTTATGTTTAAAGTCGACTAGATTTTCTGTAATTTCAGGTCGGCAGGAACGAGTAACGGAAATAGGACGTGTTTATATTAAAGATTTAGACGACTGGGACCTCCCAGATAAGAAGTTCTATTGGGATGGCCCGGAAAACGCCAAGTTCAAGCTGAACGAATCAACCGGTATGATATACACATCCCAAGACATTTCTTCTGGCGTTTATCATTTACATTTCAAGGTATGCATTCGTTATATTACCAAATCTAATATCATAAAACTCTTCTTGTTCCTGTAATTTAATTATTCAATTTAATCTTATTAAAATTTTACTCCAAACAAATAACTAGTAGTACGAGGATTAGTTTAATATTTAATATTAGAGATACCGAAAAATACTTTAATTTTTGCTCTGTTCGTGTATCTATAACATTAAACAAATAATAATTTACATATATTACATTTTACTTTATGTTTTACATAAAAACAGTAGAACAATTCTCATCTTGGAATTTTTTATCGAAAATAGTAAAAGCTACAGATATTTATCACAAAACAAAATCACCTGTTTTCATTTTGTCGATGCGCGTTTCGCTAACCATGTTAGCATCAGTAGAAGTTTCTATGAGTTTAGTATAACAAGAGTATATAATCAATGAGTTTAGTATAACAAGAGTATATAATCAAATTAAAATCAAAAGTTCTTGATGTGAAGAAGATTTAGAACAATAAAAGGAGCTACCAGACAAAATAGAACAAAACTCCAGAACCTCGAAGAAAGACGAGTTGGTCACAACAACCTACGTCTCCGCCATAATAAGCATTGGTTAGTTGCTTAACTGGGAGGGAGCCCCACCCATCGCTTATATTCGAGGGCATATGTTTCGTCTGTTGGTGGTTAGATTCATCAGGGTACCGATATATGCTCTCTCGCCAAAAAAACAAAAAAAAAATATATATATATATATATATATATATATATATATATATATATATATATATATATATATATATATATATATATATATATATACATATTAATACAAAAATACAGTTACGGTAAATAAAGGTTACAATAATATGATATTAAATTCAAAGAAATTTTCCAAAAATCACCAAACCACTTGCTTTTAATTTCTCGATACACGTTTCGCTGACCATCGGGGGATGATTCAATCCAGAAATTAGAATGAAGCAGAAAATTTTTCACCCACATTCCCAGTGGGTGTCCCGTTGGTGCATTTCTCCATCCCCAGAATGTGAACAATATCTCCCGAAACCGATAATAGGAAGCCCCACCCGTCCCTTACATTAGAGGGCACATGTTTCGTCTGTTGGTGGTTAGACTCATCAGGATCCACCTGATAGTGAGAACCTGACGAAGACGAAACTTGTGCCCTTCAATGTAAGGGATGGATGGGGTTTCCTTCCGGTCAAGCAACTAAGCATTGCTCATTATGGCGGAGACGCAGGTTGTTGTGCGTTCCACATGAGATTGTGGAACCTAAGGATGGGGGGTGAATAACTCCTGACTACTGTTGTCTCGTTGGACGCAGTCCAAAGAAGTCAGAAAACTCCATATACATATATATATATATATATATATATATATATATATATATATATATATATATATATATATATATATATATATAGAGAGAGAGAGAGAGAGAGAGAGAGAGACTCGTAATTTTATTAAATATCAGCATCAGTATAAATCTATCAGTAACTCTAATCTAAAAAAGCTTTGCTTGTATAAAATCATCCATTATCATTACTTAAATATTAATATTTCTAGTAGAAATTCATTTTCATTTTTCGCAATTTATTTTCTTATATACACCATATTTTCACTATATTTCCAAAGCTTCCGTAATTAAATACTGACAAGAAACAGTCAGGAAAATTTCTCGAGAAAATAGAAAATGCAGCAGTGAGTTTCTGTTGCAGGTTTACGACAGGAGATTTCAAGAGACTGCATTCGCGAGCGTTAATGTTATTATTAAGGATATTCCTCATGGGGCAATCCTCAACTCTGGATCCTTAAGATTGGATGGAATAACGGACGAGGAATTCATACAGACCTGGGATTATAAGCTTGGTGTAAGTTCAGGTATAAATTGTTGGAATAGTTTACGTGAATATTGTTACAGTACATATAACAAAAGACGTTCTCATAGTAACACAAACAGTTTTAAAAACCAGATGCCGCGCGGAAATATGAGATTTTTAAAACTCAATAACTAAGAAAAAATTAGAAGCATATTACGTTATAAAAAGAAATCATCTTATTAAGTCATTAACTGTTCGGCCTTTTTTTTGTCTACCTTATCATTTATTTATGAAATATCTAATGCAATCTTAATCTTCGAAGCAATTTCCCTCATTTTCTATACACTTTCGACCTCTTTCAAGCAACATGTTAAATTCCATATCGAATAAAATTCCGTGATTTTGATGTAATAAAGCCATTCAAGCTTTTTCGACTCCCTCAAAAGATATTAATGAATCAGGTGATATAGATCATAATCATGGCATAGATCGGAGGAGATGAAAATCGGAAGGAGTCGAGTCTGGAGAATACGCAGGTTTCGATAAAATCTCCCAATACAACTCGGTGATCGTTTCCTTAGTATTTTTTCCTGTATGTGGCCATGCGTTGCCGTGAAGTATTATGACTTCTCTTTTTCCCTTGCCAGTTAACACATTTTTCCCCTTCGGAGTGCCACTAACACAAATTAGTTGGTACTGATAATTCCCTGCAGTTACCGTTTGACTAGATTGGAACAACACATAGTACACGACGCCTAGCTGATTCCAGCTGACATTCCGGATCATTTTAGTCAAAATTTCCAATTCAGAATTGAGACAACCATATATCACAAGTACATTTTTGGGTAGCGTTTTTTTTTTCAATTAAAATATTCCTGTCAAAGACGATTGTCTGTCAAAGAGTTCAGAACAACCATTTGAAAAATAAAAATTTGTAAAGCTTAATTAATAAATGTCAAAATGCAAGAGAAAATTGCAACTATCAAGATTTCTCCCATGTTTTTTTAAGAAATCTGATATATTGAACCCTAGATACTAGGTTGCACATGATTAGCCCTGGCTCTTGCGACGTTAATTGAAAACTATATTGCCTCATCTTACTAGAAATGTTTTACGAATGAATTTTCCATAGGTATATTGTGTTCAATATTCAAATATTTACGTACTCAAGATGTAGATTAGTTCCAATATCCTTTGTTCCTTCTTCATTTGTCTGTTTCCTTTCCTCTTTGTCTTTATTAATTTTAAATATTTTCCTTTAAGTCTTTTGTGGATTCTGACAATCTGTGATATTTCCTTCCACTGTACCTTCGTCGCATCGCACTCTTTTCCTTTTTAATACACTATATATATATACATATATATATATATATATATATATATATATATATATATATATATATATATATATATATATATATATAGCGTAGTGCGGCCGTGGAAAGAAATATTTGAAAAACAGAATTTTTTTCATCCGTACTTCCACGTACCTCTGCTCGTCTCAAATCAGTCGCCGTCACCATGCCGAGACAAGTACCTCCCAGGACCGGTTTCTAGCCTCACAGCCGTCATCAGCTGGGTTCGAGCTCAACGCAGTGAGACAGCTGAAACGAAACGAACAGAGCAAGACCAAGTCAACTGGTCATATCGATGGCGGGTCGCAATCTCAATGAAACTCGCGCCATCCTACGGTGAATGTTCGCGGCAGTCAAAAACAATGCGACACATTCTTCCTACAACCTTGGATGTAAGTATAAGGTTTGCTCAAAAGATAGCGTAGTGCGGCCGTGGAGAGAGATATTTGAAAAACAGAATTTTTTTCATCCGTACTTCCACGTACCTCTGCTCGTCTCAAATCAGTCGCCGTCACCATGCCGAGACAAGTACCTCCCAGGACCGGTTTCTAGCCTCACAGCCGTCATCAGCTGGGCTCGAGCTCAACGCAGTGAGACAGCTGAAACGAAACGAACAGAGCAAGACCAAGTCAACTGGTCATATCGATGGCGGGTCGCAATCTCAATGAAACTCGCGCCATCCTACGGTGAATGTTCGCGGCAGTCAAAAACTACGCGACACATTCTTCCGACAACCTTGGATGTAAGTATAAGGTTTGCTCAAAAGATAGCGTAGTGCGGCCGTGGAGAGAGATATTTGAAAAACAGAATTTTTTTTTCATCCGTACTTCCACGTACCTCTGCTCGTCTCAAATCAGTCGCCGTCACCATGCCGAGACAAGTACCTCCCAGGACCGGTTTCTAGCCTCACAGCCGTCATCAGCTGGGCTCGAGCTCAACGCAGTGAGACAGCTGAAACGAAACGAACAGAGCAAGACCGTAGGATGGCGCGAGTTTCATTGAGATTGCGACCCGCCATCGATATGACCAGTTGACTTGATCTTGCTCTGTTCGTTTCGTTTCAGCTGTCTCACTGCGTTGAGCTCGAGCCCAGCTGATGACGGCTGTGAGGCTAAAAACCGGTCCTGGGAGGTACTTGTCTCGGCATGGTGACGGCGACTGATTTGAGACGAGCAGAGGTACGTGGAAGTACGGGTGAAAAAAATTATGTTTTTCATATATATATATATATATATATATATATATATATATATATATATATATATATATATATATATATATATATATATATATATATATATATACACCAGGTGTCCCATTAAGGATGGATCGCGGCCGTATCTTGAAAAATATTTATCCCACAGCTTTGGGAAAAAAAAATTGTACTAAAAATGATCATGAGAAATTCACCAAAAATATTTTTAAGCTTCTAAAACGACCACAAGAGGGCGTGACGAGCTAAACATTAAAAAAAAAAATTTTTTTGTGTATTTTCAAGTGTTAACCGAGTAAGAAAAATACTCAGTTATAATTAGCAAACTGTCTCCTACAACTTTGTTTTATGACATTTTGTCGTAACTTCACGAATAAAGAAGTGGGGGGGAGTTTTACCTATTTAGATAAAAAGTCGTCTAATGTCCGTTTGCCAAAACCGATTTTCCTCAATTTGGATTCATTTAAAAGGCAATTGCTGGGACAATCAGATAATCTGGGAGATAAATTATTTAGTTTATAAATGAAACCGCGAGGTGGCGTCACATTCAACAATAGCTTTTTTGAAGTTTTGTTCAGTTTTTTCAAATGGAATGGTACACCTTTTACTACATGGCAAGAAAGGTAATTTAAAGAGGAATCGTCCAGTGAAAACCCGAAATCGATATCTCTGACATATCAAGAGATATTTCGATTTTTCTTAAAAGATTTTTCTTAATAATCTTGCTTAAAAGGAGCCATCGTTAATATATAAATATAATATATAATTATATAATACTAATAATTATTACATTAGTAGTAATTAATAATATAATTAATTCAGTTAATATTAATTAATAATTAAACCATCAGCATGAAGAAAAATTAATTCAACTTTCTCTTTTTGATAAAATAACTCATTCATCTTATTCATTTTTAACAATTAATTAAAACGTTATTTTTATTCACATTCAACTACAACCTCTTTCAAATAACAGAATGACATAATAATGATAACTCATATCAAACAACATAATTTTTGTTCAATTTCCAAAACTTACTATTGCTATGTTAGCTTCTTTGAAACAACAGCTAATGCTATGAACTCTTAGTTTACAAGTTTTGTATTTTCCATTTTCTAAAAGATTAGAAAATTATAAATCCAATGAATATGGATTTACCTGTATTTAAAAGTTACCTAAAAAACAATATAAAAAGACTATACTAGTCTATCTGGGTAAAGCATACTACAAATCAACGTCTCGATAAATTATGTCAAAAAAAGTGCTCTCTTTTCAATGGTAATTTTGTGCTTCTGCCCTCAGGGATGTAAATTTAAAGCCGTATGTAATTCGGAAAAATTAACATCGCATAGGGGACATGAGCTGAGTTGTTGGGGACTTAAAAAAAAAATCAACCGGCACTGAACCATTTGATGGCCATTTGAACTTTGTTTGATAAATCGATAAAAAAATGAATTGATTAAATATTTATTAGCTTAAATTTTTGTCGATGCGAAAAACATTTAAAAAAGTGTTTGCAATTAAATATAAACGAATTATAATTTATAAAATAAAAATAAATCACGTGATTACGAAACCGCCACCATTGGCTGCCGTGTTTGTGACGTCATTGTTAAAATGTTTTCACTTAGATACTGTCAACTGCTTCTACCCGTGTACAACAAAAAAATCTATTAAAATTATTAAATTTAAGTGCAAAAAAAATATAGTTGGTTAGTAATTTAATTCAGTACTGTGTGACAAAGGGTTCATAAAAGCCAATTCTGATAATATGCCTGTTGTGAATATTTTTATCATCACAGATTTTAATTCGGTTCGGTTGATTCGGTTCAATTCAGCCGAAGTTCGAGGTGTAAAAGCACCAATTTGAATTTAAAAAAAAATAATAACGTAAATGTAAATAAGAAATAAAATATTTCTATTAAATATAATTAAATTTGTAGGGTGTCACGGGAAAGTTACAGTGACAAGACCATATGTTTTCAATTTAACCGCAAAAATGTTATTTGCATACTTAAAGGACGTGTATGTCCTTAATTATTACTTGCCATAATTGTTAATGAAAAACTGAGAAAAGTTCAAGACATTCATGTTACGATTTTGTAGCTTCAGCAGGTAATAAAAACTCAAACATAAAAAAATTATATTTACCCCTTTACACCGGGTGTCATGGTTTAAATCTACTATTGGTAGACCCACCTATTTTTTTTGAGCCTGCAAAAATATGTTTTCATTCAGAAAACTTATTTGCGATTTTCAAGATCCAGCAAACGTTGGGAAATAATCAAAGGCAAATTGAAGCTTACTATAAAGCCTTTGTCAGACACAAGGTGGGAAACAAAATCGTGGTATTGAAGGCCATATTATTGCAATTTTATGATGACATTGAATGCATTAAAAGCCTAAAAACCCCACGGAAGAATCAGACACACTCAGTGATTGTAATTCGGTTTTGATTGAAATACTCAGCTTACAAGTTATTATATCATTACTTGTATGGTATGAGATATTATGGCGTATTAATATAATAAGTAAATTATTACAATCTGTACATAATGAGCAATGTTGAATTCAAGAGTTATATCTTTAAATCAACATTATAAAAATTTTGGAAAACACATTAAAAAATGATCCAATTAAATTAAAAAATCTGGCTTCTAAAAATCTAAAAAAGTGGCTTCCAACCTTACAAGTTATATGAAAAATTACAAACAATGATCCCAAATTTACCCAACTTCATTAAAGATATAAAACAGCTGCTCCAATATATAACAGAAAATAACTTAAATAAAATTTACACATATATTTATGTTATCATTCGAATTTTGTTAACAGTACCAGTAAGTTCAGCCTTCGCTGAAAGGAAGTAAGGTTCAGCCTCCGCTTTTCAAAATTAAAACTAATAAAAAAATATTTAAAAAGTACAATGGGTCAGTAAAGACTTTCAGCTTTGGCAATTTTATCTATTGAAGCAGACAGCATTTAAGCTGGGTTGCGATACAGTTATTAAGGAGTTCAGTAAGACTAAAAGCAGAAAAATTCTGTTTCTTTAATTTTATGCTGTTTGTTGTTAAAATAAAGATATTTGCATTTTGATTATTAAAAATTTGATAGATTTGATGAAAAATTTGATCAAAATGATCTCAAAATAAGTCGGAGCTTTCCGGCACATTTCGACATAAAAAACCTACATATATCGGCACCTTTAACATCAACACGCTGATCCAACCAGGAAAACTTCACAACCTAACTTCAGAACTTGACAGGCAAAAGATATTCTATTAAGGAAATCACGCCCATAAACAATACACTAACGACAATGCGCATACAGTGCGGCAATAAACAATACACCATGATCAATATACATGCCCCCACAAACGGAGATAACAAGAAAAACCCCAAGTCTACAGAGAAATTCTCGGCCACACTAGAGAAGGTAATGGCAAAGGTCCCAAAGGATGGCGTCAAAATTTTACTGGACGACTTTAACGCACAAATCGGTAAAGAAAAACAATCTTATTTACCAATAAGAACGGCACAAGACTCATCGAACTATGCAACAGAATAACCTTAAGATCATGTCAACATCCCTAAGAAAATCTCCACAATAACAGAAAACATGGAGATCGCCTATTCAACAGATTGGAGAATTCCAGATAGACCACGTTGCGTTCTTACACCCACAACAAAGAGAGATCCAAGATGTCCAAGTCAGCAAGAGCGCGAACGTTGACTCAGACCACTACCTAACACGAATCAAAGTCAAGTTCACCCCAAGGAGATCATCACAAAAAAGCATCTCTACAGAAATTCGACACAAAAAAAGATCAAGGAATCCAACATAACACAAGAATGGAAAAAGCAACAGGCAGATACATGGAAAAAATTACACAAAAAGCACAGGAACTGATCCCATTGAAAAAGAACACAAAACACCCTTGTTGGGACTCGGAATGCGAAAGTGCATTGCAGTGACGCAAACGAGCATTTCAGGACTATAACACTAAAAAACCTTCAGAAAGTCAAGATCTTTTTGACGTGACTAGAAAACAGACCGCAAAGGTTATCAGGCAAATTAAGAGGAAGTAGATGAAGAAACAACTAGACTTTATTGAGGAGAATTTCCGCAATTATAAAACGAGATATTTTTATAGGACTTTTGCAAGAGAAATCCGTGGATACACACCACATAATATTTGCTTCAGAAAGCGGAATGGGAGAGTAGCGCTAACCAATCAGGCGAATGGTCAGGAGCTGGCACACTGTTTCTCTGATTTCCTCAATTGCCCTGAACGCGACACAAGATTCCCTAAGGAAAATTGTATCCATACGCAGTAAGAATCACCACCACCAACACAGGAAGATACACAGACACATACGCAAACTAAAGAATACCAGGTCATCCGGTGAAGATGGTATCACCGCGGAACTATTGAAAAACCTCGGACCAAATTCATTGCAAGAACTTACGCAAACTATCACGAACATTTAGCAAACAGAAAAATTACCAGATGAATGGAAATGTGCTCTTATCCACCTGCTGCACAACAAGGAAGACAGAACAGATGAACAACTACAGAGGAATCTCCTTACTACAAGTTACTCCCAAAATCTTCTCAGCATGCCTTCTCCAGAGAACACAAGAACAATTAGAACAGAAAATTGGCAGGTACCAGGCAGGCTTTCGTCCTGGTCGCTCAGGCACTGAACAAATATTTAACCTAAAAACTATACTGAAATACAAAGCTATCAGGAACGTCCCAATCATCTCCACGTTCGTGGACTTCAAGAAAGCATACGACTGCATCGACCGAAAATATTTATTCAACATCCTAGAAGAACAAGGACTCGTCCCCAAAACACTACGATTAATCAAGCAGACACTGACTGACATAACCTCTAAACTAAAATTTATGGGAGACATTTCCGAACCCTTCCTGATTAAAACTGGAATATGCCAAGCAGATGGGTTATCCCCACTTCTATTCAAGCTGGTCTTGTACAAAGTCATAAGGGAATGGGAAAAAGAACTGAAAAATCAAGGACAGTGGAAACCAATACGACTCGGACGATCCAAAAATAACATTGAAATATAATGTCTGGCCTTCGCAGACCTAGCCATACTCGCAGATAATCAAAAAAGGGCAACCAAATAGATCGCAGTTCTCAAGGAATGTGAAGAGAAGGTTGGCTTACAAAACTCCTTTCAAAAAACCGAATTCTTCTGCTAAAAATTAGATGTCCAAAATTTGAACACCAAATACGGCAAAATAAATAGGGTTACTTACTTCAAATACCTGGGCCAGATCCTCGAACCCACAGGAGGAGAGAAGTTAGCACAAAAGACTCGATTGCATAAGATGAAGGGGCATACGACAAGACACACAATGTATACAATAAGAAATGCATATCCACACACGCAAAAATAAGACACTACAACATACAGTAATCAAACCAGAAGTACCATACGCAAGCGAGATACTTACACTTTATACAAAAAGCGGCATAGAAAACATACTAAAAGAAGAGCACAAAATTATGAGGAAAATTCTCGGCCCAAAAGTGACAGAGGAAGGATACAGACTACATTCTCGAAAAACCACAGAGAGAATGTCCAACGTAGCTGCGGACATAAGAAAAAGAAGGTTGAAATTCTATGGACATATCAGTAGACTCCCACCGATAAGACTCACCAACAGAATTTTTACATACATACAAGGAGTCAAGTCAACAGTACCGCGGATCACACAAGTCAGAGCTGATTTGGGAAAGGCACAAATGGGTCCGACAGAGATTGAGGATAGAAGAACTTACAGAAACAGAATACATATGTGGAACGTTGCATCAGAGAGCGAAATTTCGAGGAGATCGGGAACAAAGTGGACGAAGAAGAGGAAGGAAGAGAGAGGTGTGGAGGATCAGAAAGAACACTAGAAAATGAGTTAGAATGATTTGCGTGATCCAACCGCGTCTTCACGCACCTAATATATACACAGGTCGCCAGAACCCATAATGGACTCCAAAGAAAAGGGAAATATAAAAAAAGCAAAATGGAATAAAAAGGAGGAAACGAAAAGGAAAAAAAAGAAAAGAAGAATAATATAACTAAATCATCTCAAGATAGGAATTTCTACGATTTCTGCATCTTGAATACGTAGATATTGAACGGCCTGATAATAATGATAATCCTGTAGTTAGAATGCACTATATACCTTCCGAAAATGCATTCGTAAAACATTTCTTGTAAGATGAGGTAATTTAGTTTTCAATTAACGTTGCAAGAGCAATGGATAATCAATGCATTAGGTGCTGCTATTTATCTAGACTTCAACATATCGCATGTCTTAAACAAATATGGGCGAGACATCGATATTTACAATTTCCTTCTGTGCAGGATGAATGAAAAATATTCTTTTATATTTTGAGGTTTATTAACAGCTTTGAAAATTCAAATTTTACCTCGTTCAGAAATCCTTGACGGAAAGAGAAATTCTATAAGATACGAGGTTATCTGAATAGTGCTTTCGACTTTTATTAGGTGTATTAAAGATCTATATTCTCTATATAATATTTCAGTGAACGATTTTTTTAGTTCGTCTGAACTTTAATTTCAAATAAAACAAGAACCAAATTAGATGACTTGGAACTATTTATTTTATGTGAAATTAATTATTATTTTGATCATTTAATGGCATTAATGTTTGAAAACAATTTTGGACAAATGTTTGCTGCGACTGCATCTAACAAAGCACATTATTTCAATCCAATTTCTCACCACTTCTTCAATGTTGAAGTTTAAAGTTATGTTGGCTTCCAAGGCATTAATAGTTGTTGGTTTGTCGGAATGGACCAAAGATTTAACATAACCCAAAAGAAAATAATCCAAAGGCGTTAAATCACATGATCTTGATGGCCAGTTAACATGATCGTTCCTCGCAATAATTTTATCACCTAATTCTTCCCTCATTAAATCGATTGTTGCTTTGGTTGTATGACATTTGGAGCCCCGCTATTAGAACCACATCTTCAGATCAATATGATTCAAATTCTAAATTAAATAACCATTCATCCTCACTTTGTAACGATCCCCCATTAATAAATTGATAAATTTGGATTTTCATCAACACTACCAGCAACAATGGCGATATTTGTCTTGGAACGCACAAGTTTTGTCTCGAGCAGCATAAAATGCATTCAGGATTTCTCGATAATAGACCTCCTAAGCGCTGACGTCAATCATAGGCGGAGCTTATCGAACCTTTCCAAACAAAAGAAAGGTCCATTGAAATTCTCATAAGAGAATGTTTGTTAGTCATTTTCTTGTCTTTAACAAGTTTAATAAGCAATTTCTCTCACAGTTTCGTAATCAATCAACATGTACATTCAATGTACATTTACATATTTCATGTAATGTACATTTTACATATTTGAATTGCTCAATGTACATTTTACATATTTGAATTGCTCGTAAAACGTTTTTATTCGAACCTTTTGTTGTGTGGAAGTTAATTTAAGGTTATGTTACTTTGCCCTTTATGAGTGTCAATTTCAGTTTTTTCGGAGGATTTTCAGATAAATTTTGTTGAATTTATTACTGGTAAGTTGTTTTTTTACAAAATTTGTTATATAAATTGTATTGACAAAATTGGTGTTTCTGTTTTAATTGAAAATGGTAATGTGTATTGTTCTAGACTGTAAACATTACAGTGAACAAAAAAATTATAATTTTTTTACATTTCCTGTCGATTCAACTGAGCGCTATATATATATATATATATATATATATATATATATATATATATATATATATATATATATATATATATATATATATATATATATATATATATATATATATATATATATATGATACGCTTTCAGAAAAATTGAAAGATAACACTAGCTATATTATTTATTATAATGACAGTAATGAAGTAGTTATTAATGGGAACCACAATTACTATCATCAAATCCAAGGAAATATTCACGTTTTAAAACGAGCCAAGTGTTACTTATGTATATGGATATTGCAAGAAGTTGCAACGGTTCTTATTGAATATAATTAATAAGATTAATAATGGGCAGAAAATTTAGAACTATTGGAAAAATTTTATGTTAAATATTCCTTTCCTAAATTATTTGACATATATGTTATTATTTGGTGCGTATAGACCCGGTTGGATCACGCAAAGCATTCTGACTCATTTTCGAGTGTTCTTTCTGATCCTCCACACCTCTCTCATCCTTTCTCAGTGGATTCTGTTTCTCTCCTCCGTCCACCTTATCCCCGATATCCTCGAAACTTCGCTATCTGATGCAACGTTCCACATATGTATTTTGTTTCTGTACGTTCTTCTATCCGCAATCTCTGTCGGGCCCATTTGTGCCTCTCCCAGATCAGCTCTGACTTGTGCAATCCATGGTACTGTTGACTTGACTCCTTGTGTGTATGTAAGAATTCTGTTCGTGAGTCTTGTCGGTGGGAGTTTACTGATGTCCATAGAATTTCAACCTTCTTTTTCTTATGTCCGCCGCTACGTTGGACATTCTCTCTATGATCTTTCTAGAATGTAGTCTGTATCCTTCCTCTGTCAGTTTTGGGCCGAGACTTTTTCTAATAACTTTGCGTTCTTCTTTTAGTATGTTTTCTATACCGCTTTTTGTGTGAAGGGTAAGTGCCTCGCTTGCGTATAGTACCTCTGGTTTGATTACTGTGTTGTAGTGTCTTATTTGTGTGTGTGTGTGGATATGCATTTCTTATTGTAGATATAGGGTGTCTTCATTTTCTGTAATCGAGTCTTTGGTGCTATCTTCTCTCCTCCTGTGAGTTCGAGGATCTCGCCCAGCTATTTGAAGTGAGTGACTCGATTTATTTTGCCGTATTTGGTATTCAAATTTTGAACATCTAATTTTAAGCAGAAGAATTCGGTTTTTTGAAAGGAGATTTGTAGGCCGACTTTCTCTGCATATGCCTTGAGGACTTCTATCTGTTTTATTGCCCTTTTCCTTGTCTGCGTCTATGGTTAGGTCGTCTGCGAAGGCTAGGCATGATATTTCTTGATTTTTCAGTTTCAGTTCCCATTCCCCATTCCCTTATGCGTTTGTCCAGGACCAGGTTGAAGAGGAGTGAGGATAATCCATCCCCTTGGCGTACTCCAGTTTTAATCAGGAAGGGTTCGGAAATTTCTCCCATAAATTTCACTTTAGAGGTTATGTCGGTCAGTGTCTGCTTGATCAATCGTAGTGTTTTGGAGTCGAGTCCTTGTTCTTCTAGGATGTTAAACAGAAATTTTCGGTCAATGCAGTCGTATGCTTTCTTGAAGTCCACGAACGTGCAGATGACTGAGACGTCCCTGATAGCTTTCTATTTCAATATTGTTTTTAAGTTAAATATTTGTTTAGTGCATGCGCGACCAGGGCGAACGCCTGCCTGGTACTCGGCAATTTTGTGTTCTAACTGTTCTTGTGTTCTCTGGAGAAAGCACGATGAGAGAATTTTGTAAGTGATTTGTAGCAAGGAAATTCCTCTGTGTTCACATCTGTTTTTTCTCCCTTCTTGTGCAGCGGGTGGATAAGAGCACATTTCCATTCATCTGGTATTTTTTCTGTCCAGATGTCCAGATGTCCGTAATAATTTGCGTAAATTCCTGCACTGAATTTGGTCCGAGGTTTTTCAGTAGTTCCGCGTTGATACCATCTTCACCGGATGTCCTGTTATTCTTTAGTTTGCGTATGTGCCTGTGGATTTCTTCCTGTGTTGGTGGTGGTGATTCTGAGTGGGTATGGATACAATTTTCCTTGGGAAATCTTGTGTCGCGTTCGGGGTAATTGAGGAGATCAGAGGCCAGCTCCTGACAATTCTCCTAATTGGTTAGCGCTAATCTCCCATTCCGCTTTCTGCAGCAAAGATTTTGTGGTGTGTATCCACGGATTTTTCTTGCAAAAGTCCTATAAAAGTATTTCGTGTTATAATTGCGGAAATTCTCCTCTAGAGAGTTCTTCCTTCATTTTACTTAATAGTATTGTTCCTTCATGTGTTTCCTCTTAGTTTGTCTGATGACCTTTGCGGTCTGTTTTCTAGTTACGTAAAAAAGCTGTTGACTTTCAGGGGATTTTTTAGTGTTGTACTCCTGAAATGCTTGTTTACGTCGCTGCAATGCACTTGCGCGCATTCCAAGTCCCATCAAAGATATTTTGTATTATTTTTCAATAGGGTCAGTTCCTGTGGTTTTTGTGTATTTTTTTGTGGAATTTTTCCTCTGTTATTGTTGGATTCCTTAATATTTTTCGTGTCGAATTTCTGTAAATGTGCTTTCTTGTGATGAATTCTCCTTGGGGTGAACTTGACTTTGATTCGTGTTAAGTAGTGGCCGGAGTAAATGTTCGCGCCCCTGCGGACTTGGACATCTTGGATCTTTCTTTGTTGTGGGTATAAGATCGCAACGTGATCTATCTGGAATTTTCCAATCTGTTGTAAAGGCGATCTCCATGTTTCTGTTTTCGTGGAGATTTTCTGAGGGATGTTGACATGATCTTCAAGTTATTCTTTTGTCATAGTTCGATGAGTCTTGTGCCGTTCTTGTTGGTAAATTTGTGACTGGGGAATTTGCCTACGGTTCTCTGATGGATTTTTTCTCTACCGATTTGTGTGTTAAAGTCGCCCCGTAAAATATTGACGTCATCCTTTGAGACATTTGCCATTACCTTCTCTAGTGTTGCCCAGAATTTCTGTGTAGACTCGGGGTTTTTCTTGTTGTACCCATTTGTGGGAGCATGTACATCGGTCATAATATATTTTTTATTGGCAGACTGCATGCGCATTGTCATTAGTCTATTGTTTATGAGGGTGATTTTCTTAATAGAGTTAACTATTCCTTTGTGTACCATAAAGGCCATGCCCAGAAGCGGAGCGCCCCTGGTGACTGGTTTGTCTGACCTGCTTTTGAATATGCGATAGTTCCCGTAGTCCACAGTGTTCTCATCCATGATGCGTGTTTCTGGTAGGGTAAACACAAGTATCTTTTGCCTGTCAAGTTCTGAAGTTAGGTTGTGAACTTTTCCAGGTTGGATCAGAGTGTTGGTGGTGAAGGTGCCAATATAAATAAGTGTTTTGTGTGGAAATTTGCCGAAAAGCTCCGATTTTTTTTTGAGATCGTGAAAGTCCAGGTTCCCCAGAATCCGAGCACCCGGTTGCCGTCTGTCGACGGGTGGACTGGTTACCACCTGCGGTATCATTGTTATTACTTGCACGAGTCATGTTTGCTTATAAGCTTATAGGTCCAGTGTTTCCACTGGGAGTTTAGAACCAGGGATTGTTAGTTCTTGGAGCGTGGTGTACAGCCACACCCTCTGGATCAACAGATGCCGACCAGGTTGCCGGTGGTTGCCACTGAAGACGCGATCTAGGTTTTTTTCGAAGTTCTGTTCTTTTTTTTTCGTCTGTTCTCGAAGTAAACGTTCGGGTTTAGCCGTTGTCCGCTTCTTGCAACATGGACGAAGGGTTGGAGCATTAGGAAGAGTATATATATATATATATATATATATATATATATATATATATATATATATATATATATATATATATATATATATATATATGTTTGTGCGTACTGTTTTACGGATGGAAAAACATGTATTGGGAACGTCCAGGAACGGTAGCTTGTTTGGTTCTTCAATTTTGAGTGTGAACTGTATTTTTGGGTGTTGGGAGCTCAGATGTTCTAGGAAGTTGTAGAGCTCCATTTTTCCGAAAGGCCATATGACAAATATGTCATCGACGTATCTTAACCAGAGCTTTGGTTTAAGATGGGCCTTTTCAATGGCCTGCCTTTCAAAATAGACTATAAATAGGTTTGCCACAGCAGGAGAGAGGGATGACCCCATTGCTGCGCCTTCAGTCTTAAGGTTAAGACGAAAATAAAAATACATATACAAAACCGAAGGCACATCACAATAAGTGACTCAAATTTTAAAATGTAGGCCATTGATCCCTTCCAATACGAAGTTTGTGGCTTGTCACAAGCCGGTGATACAGCCAGTCCCCATTTTTAGAAACAGTCACGGCATATGCCGTGAGACGTCCTTATTCTGTTAAGTGTCTTCCACTCGTGGCGGGGAAGCTCCATTCCTGGTAAGAGTGCTGTAGTGTCGATGACACGAGCCGCCTGACTCGGTCCTGACTCGCCTGACTCGGTCCTGACTCGCCGGACTCGCTCCTGATATATTCCAGAATTCCTTCCATTTAGCATTAAGGTTGAAATTTTCTCGAAGGAGTTGTTCTGCTAATAGCAGTGAGAGGGATCTGGACTTCAGTCTCCGCAGGCCGACAGCAGTTAAGTCATTTTGTATTAGGAGGTGGGAATTTGAAAATATTTTATTGTATTCCCTGACTAGTATTTCCTGTCTGCGAATAGTGGGAGGAGCAATATTACCCAGAGTGAGAAGCCAAGCTAGAGGTGTGCTTTTTAAAGAGTCATTTATTTATTCTCATTTTCTCGTTTAGTTTGGTGTCAATCATCTTTACATGGCAGCGGTTTAGCCAGACTGGGGCACAGTATTCAGCAATCCAGTAAACCTGGCTAAGAGCTGATGTTTTTTAAGGATATATGCGTTTGCGCCCCACGTGGTGTCACAAAGTTTGTGAATTATATTATTTCTGATGTTTATTTTAGCTGCCGTATTCTCCAGATGTTTTTCTATATGAAAGTGATCCATCCATTGTTAGTCCTAGATATTTTGAATAGGGATTGTAACGTAACGGGTTGTTACTGAAGTATACTTGGGGCCCCAAGCGTGCTTGTATGTTATTGAAGTAGAAGGATGACACTTCAGTTTTATTCATGTTTGGGATTAATCTCCAGTCAGGGAAATATTTTCCCAATACAGACAGGTCTTCTGATGATAGGTTACTAGCTTCTTCTATGGTTTTACTGCGGATAGCAAGAGCTAGGTTATCAGTATACCCAAATTTTGTTGACATTGTGTGTAGCATGTCTAAAATATACAGATTAAACAAGACAGGTGCGAGTACCGATCCTTGAGAAAGCCCCATATTAAGGTGTCTCATTTTGCTCTTGCTCTTTCCTGTTATTACTTGGATTGACCTATCGTAGAGTATTTTGTTTAATAAAGTTGTTACGGGGCTGTATGGAATCACGTTGAGAAATTTGTATAAAATTGTCTGCCTTTTCACTCTACCGTTGCGCTAGAACATTTTTAAAGCTTTCAAATAACGCAGCAACACCTGATGTTAAATATTATATTCTAAGCCAAAATATGAAGATTATTCATGTAATTTTAGTTGGAGCTTTTTTCGGAAGAGAAAAATTTTAATTTGAACTTTCAAAAATATAAAATGTAATTCGCAAAGAAGTCGAGGCAAACGAAGACGCTCGGTTTACGTATTAATTTATTTAAAAAAAATCAAATTCTCGAGATATTATAGGGCGACAGATAAGATATTAAAAAAAATTTAATGAAAAAGTTATGTACAGGGTGTGGCAGATAAATATAAATTAAAAATAGAAATGCTACGTAACATATAGAAGAAAACAAACATTTTATATTTCAAAGTCTTTCAACACTCTTTCAATGTCAACAGTCATTACACTCATTCAAATCACAATGTAACATTTCTACTGGATTTTCTAGTGGAGTTCGAGCTTTGTAATATTTAAATTTATATAAATTACCTCTTAAGGTTTTTAGCCTAATTGATGAACCCAGAACGGTAGAAAACTGTAAATTCGGATCATAATTATCAAAGGCGGTACAACTACCAAAGGGTCCAGGTTTTCAGGTGGTTTAAGACATCGGAAGCTGAGACTCGATTGAAGATGTCTAGAGAATTCGAGACCTTGTGCGCCCTGATTTTGACGGTCAGAATGACTGAGGAAGAATTAAATTTGACTCATAGAATTGTTAAATTTAATTTACTCGCAGACTTCGATCAATGAATAGGGGATAAAGGAAATCTGCCAATCGAAAAACCTTTCGCTAGATCAAAAGGGCAATAGGCCTGGATTTTTTAGGATGTATTGAAAATTGCTCATTTTTCATTTAATGAAACATATAATTACTGGTGACAAGACTTGGAGTTTTGAATACAACGCGGAAACAAATCTACAGTGTCAAGAATGGCACACTAGCACACTAGCACACTAGCAGTGTCAAGAATGGCACACCGCAGCTAAAAAAAGTAGTAGACCCTGTTGGATGTTTGTTCTAACGCAAACTCTTCGTCAAATACAAAAAGTACTCTTTGTCCACGAAGGACTCTTTGTCCACGGAGTTTAATGCTTGTTTCGAGTTCTGCTTGTGACCTTCCGTGGCCTTTGCGGAACTGGGTATCTTATCCAACAGGGTCTACCATCCAGACAGAATATATTTATAGACGAGATAAAAGCCGAACAAATACAAAACTTTGGTCCCCAAATACTCAAATGCCTGCTGGATCTGATGAACGACTGCGTCCAGAGCATGCAAATCCCAAAAATGTGGAGGAAGGCGATGGTTGTTGCGCGACTGAAGCCCGCGAGGGAAGCAAACTCTCCCAAACACTTTCGTCTGGTGCCATTGGTCGATCTGGTCCCCGATAGTCCCTCCCAACTGCTTTCCTTGCCTTCAAATGAGATCCATGTTCCCTTATGGATGTTCTTACATTGGAAAGCTTTGTACTCATCACCCTAAAGTTCTTGCATATAGCCAAGTGTAATGCTCTTTCTTCATTATCGTTTAATTTATCTTGTAGACTACTATACACCTACCTATTATAAGAATAAATTTAAATTCTTTATGACCGTACGCCATTATAAAAAAAAAGGAAACCTAGTTAACTGTCATGTCGAAGACACATCAGTGTATCGTTGTTTTCTATTATAAAACAGTAATTTCTGAAATTAAGCATAAGACATTTTTTATGTTTATTTTTTGCTTGAACAGGATTTGCGGGAGAGCAAATTAGAAAAATTCCGTAAGAAATTGGCAGAGTTGGTGAAGACTTCGAAGAAAAACGTCGACATCTTTAGCGTGCAATTGAAGAATAAGAAACCCCCAAGGACTGACGTTCATTTCTCTGTACATATCAACTCAGAATATTTACAAGGAACGATGTTGAATGGATTAATTATGATGCAAAGAGAAGAAGTAGAAAACGATGTGGGAATCAACATTACAATGGTAAGTTTAATTATAGTTTTATTTTTTTATTTTGTACATATTTTGTCATTGTTTTCGCATCGCAATTGCATGTCTCAAAGTTTGGGTTTTATATAATCGGTCCTGTATGTAGTTTACTCCATTACGAGGTCTGTAAATAAAATAATAGTAAAGTAAGACTGGTGGCATAGCGTTCAATTGGAGGGTGGCATAACTTGGTGGTCCACCATCATCTTTTATTTTTTCACACTTCAGTGTGTTTCAGTGTTGTTCAGTACAGTGTTGTTGGTACAGTGCGACAGACACTTTTACAAAACTTGAACAAGTCTATCAAAACAATGCTAAGGATAAAGAAAATAGGCGCAAAAACAGTTCCGAAAAACATTTCACAGGATCAAAAGGACATGAGGAGCAAGAGGGAAACATGTCTTGACTTATTGTGGGGGATTAAAAATAACTGTCATTTTTTAGGT
The DNA here is from genome assembly GCA_031761425.1 of Cosmopolites sordidus. Classification (NCBI taxonomy): domain Eukaryota; kingdom Metazoa; phylum Arthropoda; class Insecta; order Coleoptera; family Curculionidae; genus Cosmopolites; species Cosmopolites sordidus. The sequence goes on along the minus strand of JARFXV010001880.1, from coordinate 70,722 downwards.
CTTATCATTATCTTTTTGGTTTGATTGGATTGGTTCCAAAATAAGTTTGCAACTCTGCACATCTCTGCAACAACAGGTAATAAATTAATTGGTCTAAAGTCACTTGGTACACTAGGCTTTGGTATTTTCGGAATTTAGTTCAATAATGCTGGTTTTTAAGTCTTCAGGAAATGTATTCGTTTCAAAACTTGTATTAAATAAGTACAATAAAGGATAACCGATGACACAAAAAAATTATTTCATTAACCTTATCGTAATTTCATTGCAAACACAACTTTTCTTAATTTGTTTAGTGTAACAAGTTTAGAGTCAGAAAAAACCTGAGTGTTGTATACTTTGACATCACTGCTCCAGTCCCACCCTTCGATACTTTATTATACTTCATTCAAACTATCGAAGTAAAAGTTATTGAATGTCTTCTCATAGTTATTACCTAGTAATTTTTTTATTGTTCTCTACATCTTCCTTCCGTTTCCTCTACAAGCATCGATATTATTATTAAGGTACTTTTTCCTCTCAAGTCGCATTATAAACAGTGCAATATTTCTTTTTTACTTATACATTCTTCAATCCTGCTTATTATTTGTGTGAAAGAAAAGTTTGTATACGCTCTGTTCCTCTCAACTTGAGCATTTCTTAGCTCTTTGCCTACCCGATGGAACTTTCTAGGTTTTACTCATTTTAAGGGAGCAGCCCTATCAATAGCGTCATGCAAATTTTGCATAAAATCAACATATAATTTATTAACATCAACGGAATTGTAGTCCCAATCTTTTGTATATCAACTCTGTAATTAGCATCGAGACTGCCTGCTCATTCAGATTGCGAATATACGTGTGTCGAGGTGTCTCACATACAATACTCTGAAGTTTAAACTCGTGATAATTTATCATCCAAAAATCTCTAACAAGCTCTACAGCTTCAAAATCATTGGTAATTATGTAATCAATCAGTGCACGTGAGATTTCAGTGTTGTGGGTTTTCCAATAACAATCTGTGTTAAACCTACTCCCGTGATAATATCTTTCAACTTCCTAGACTCACTGTTGTTCTTCAATAAATCAATATTTATATCACCCAGAAGAAAGGTTTTATTTTTTTCAAATATATTGTCATTTAGGTTGTCTTCCAAATAGTTTAAAAAGTCACCTACACAGGCGTTAGGCTATCTATAGCAGGCCGCTACGAAGAACAACAGTTTATTTATCTGTATCTTAACTCTTACGACCCAATAACTGGTGAAAACTGTCTCGACAGAAAACACCCAATATTTCAAGCTAGATTTAATATAAATAACAACACCCCTTCCATAACGACTATCCGAATAACAGACAACAGTCGTATATCCAGTTATATTAATTTAATTCCCTTCCACATCTGTGTGTTACATGTGTTTCAATAACACACAAGATCCATGGGTTTCTCTCTTCTACAAACTGCCTCAGCTGCAAAATGTGGGTCGCCATTTCCTGTAATTAGTGTGCAAAATATCTATATTGTTAGTGGAAGCACTGAAGCAATCAAGGGGTTTCTATACATACTTAGTTTTACTCTTCATTCTTTCAACTGCTCGTTTATAACATTCACAATTTTTATCAAACACTGTGTGATCATATTTAATATGTGGTATCTTCAGGACATCATATGCAAATTTACAATTCGTACATTCTCTTATATTTGAATTACATTCTGAACTTCTATGATGTTTGTTTCATAAAGGATCAACATCTTATTGATTATTCTTTGCCGCTTTATGTCCATACCTCCAACACTTGTAACATCGCAGCACTTCCAAATATTCATAGACTGGAAAACTGACCCAGTCTTACTACTTAACATGCACTTATAGATCTCTGCCGACACCTCCAGTATTATATTACACAGTTTATTTCCCTTAAGAATATATTTTCGAACTACTTCAATATTCATATCTGTATTTGTAAGAAAACTCTGATTTTTTTGCGCTCTAAAAGTCTTCATTAGTTGCAATATATTTATCTTGAACGCCAAACACAATTATTCTGGGGTTAATATATTTAGTTATTTCTAACTCATAATTATCGATTAGTTCTTCAACTGCCGTTTTTTGCAGTTTCTTCAGAGAATCGTTATCCTTACACTGAATCATAACGGATCCCTGATCTATCATTTTCAATTTGCTCTGTATTCACATTACAATCCTCGATATTAAACTTGAAAAGATTTACCACTAAACACCAAATCACTTTTTTTGAACTGCTTTGGTGTTTAGTGGTAAATCTCTTCAAGTTTAGTATTTCACACCAAAGGTTCCAATAGAAGAATTGAACTCCTCGATATGTTTACAAAGGTCAACATTCACCCCAAATACCAAATACAAAACAAATTTCTACAGCCATTTATGACATTAGATATTTGCTCATTGATGTTAACACAATGCAAATGATATTTATTATCACTCACTTTGCACCGCTACGAATTTTACTCGTCCGGCAATATTGTCACTGGTACACGCGTGTACCCGGCCCTGCCATGACGACAACCCTACTGTGTATTAATCATATTTCATTAAAATTATATTTCATTACAATCTAAAAAACCAATATAAAATATTATCATAACTACACAAAACAATCATTAATAATCTGGAGATACCATACTTTGTCACAAAACCACCCAAATAATCGTGCCATTTAAATCAAGGAAGTTTTTCTCCTCTTGTATCAATAAAACTTAGAACGAACCCTACTTCTATCGACCAAGATAAAATCGAGAAATTCACGCTAAAACGACATAAATCATTTCTCATTGTCCGCCGAACTCTTACAATTTCGATTGTTCCCGCGCCCACAAACTTTTGACAGGTTCGTGTCAAACCAGCACGCCCTTTAACGACACTTTTTTCACTAATCTCCGATCGCCCACCGTCACATCCCTCTCAGTTTTGAAAGTTAATGACGAAAGTTGAACGAGTGGGCCTCGATCTCGAAATGTGAACCATCGGCAGCAGGAAAAGCAGGAATCCACCAGACTAGCCATGAATACGTACGACATTATCGACGTAAAGTTTAAATGAGGTAAGTGACTTGGGGGCAGATGGGGGGAGGGCTTGGAGAGGATGATGCAGGGGGATTCTCGTTCAATTTGGCGTCAAGTTTCTTAGCAGGAAAATTAATATCCAACTTGGAAATGTTGCGGATCAGTTCATAATTTAGTTTTTCCTTGTGTCGTCTTTAGTATTAAATTAATTTTCTATTAAGGGAAGATCCAGGCTATTTAGCTTCCGCTTAATAATGTTTTTATTCGAAATAAGCTTTGATTGACTTGAGTACTAAACTTAATTTCCGTATTTTTTTCTTAGGAAATACATTTATCCTAGCAAGAAAATGCAATACATTATTACTGTTTTCCATAACTTTCCATAGTAGTTATTCATCTCTCTGATAAAAGTTAAATAATTACAAACAAAAAAAACATTATAAAAAATACGCGCGCTTTACGAATCAATGGAACCATTTGTTTTTTAAGTTATGTGGCTGTTCTTGAGATCGGACAGAAGTTCAACATGTTTTTGTTTGTTAAGTTAGACATCATAACGTGTTTTGAAATTATAAAAAAAATATAAAAAAAGACTTAGGAGAGAAATAGAACCAAGGAACATAACAGTTAATTCATTATGAAAATTAGACATTGAAAAACTTACCTTTTCGAAAGGAATAGTAACCTCTCCAGCTACAGCTTCTGCTTGCATAAAATTCAATAAGTTGTTAATTATTTCACGACTTTGTCCACTATGTTGGTCAAACTATGTTGGTTGAGCTGTACGTTTACAATATAAAAGCTTCCACTTTTAATAAATACATGATCAAAAGACTCGAAGCTTTGAAAATGTGGCTATTCGAAGAATACCACGAAGAAGATATATCCTTGTGGCAAGCCCCAGCGGCCATTTGGCCGATATCATATGGCATACATAATGTAATCGAATACTTTTTTATATATTAAAAAATAATGATATCTCGTACACAACTTATTTTATTTTCAATTAAAGTTCAAGCGCCCTTAAGGACAAACCCTATACAAGATGAAATATTTTTTCTGCTATAGAAAAATAGAAAATTAATTGAAAATAAAAATAAAAAATAAAATTAATTGAAGCTTTGGTAATGATATATATAATATCTACCGAAAGTATAGTAATAACAATAATAAACCCACGCAAATCGGGGTACTTTGGTCACATAATGAGAGGACAAAGTTGTGAACTGTTGAAAGTGATATGCAGGGAAAGATAGGGGTTCAATATTTGAGAGAATGGTTCAGCTGTACATTGAACCAGTGATTTAGAGCAGTTGTGGACAGGGTTAAAGTAGTCATGATGGTCGTCAATATTGGTTTGAAGACAGCACGATAAGGAGAAGATATATTCTCGTGGCAAAATATCCCAGATATATTCTAAAAATGAGGAGCCTTCTTTAGCGCCACACTATACTAAGCTTGCAATAAAAAAATCCTTTTTCAAAGCGCCCCAGATTAAAAAGCATATTCAACTGAATCCATAACGTAAAGCAAAACAAAGAGATCGTAATATAAATGTATTTACGTGTTATTTGATTATAAAATTGCGACTACTAAGCGAAAACCCACATTATGCTTCAACATTTCGTAATAAAGCTCCGCTTTTCGTTTGAAAATCTAACCGCTACATTGTTTTCGAGTAGTGTTTACATAGATTCCTTCTAATTGGCAATTTAGACGACTGTAAATCACAATTTGGGAACATTAATAATTCATGTACGGGGATTAGTTTAAAATTATAGATGACGAAAATGGCGGTGTGGTTTAAAGAAGACTTATTGAATTAACAATATTACGTTATTAAAAATAGAAAATATGAGTAAGATAATTCAGATACTTTTCCGATAGATGACGATGCGATAGCAAAGGTTAAAACAAAAAATTGAAAAAGCTTTATAAGGACTTTGCTGCCACATTCTCCGGTGATTCCTGATTACTGATGAAACTTTGATTCATTACTACACCAGAAACGAAGGAACTAGGAAAAATAATGGCCATTATTTTCTGGGAGTCCAGGTGAGCGCATCACTCTATGACCTCACCAATAAAAGTGGTGTTCAACCCCCTTTACCCCAGTTATCTAGATAAAAATTGTTGTCATCAGTACCTAGAGTATTAGTACAGTTTGATATAGCGGTGTGGCTCCGCATTGATTGCAAACGTCCGTGAAGAAGACCGAAAGCTCGATGGACTAATGATATCGTTAAGTATATTGGACCCGAATAGCAGAGAAAAGCTCAGAATGGCGAAAGTTGAAAGCATGTTGCAGAGGCATTCATCCTGCAGTTGATGTACACGGGCTGATAATGATGATGATAATAATGATTTTTCTTGGAGTAAGTAAATATTTTTATCAACTCTTTGAAAAACGGAAAAATAACTACAACACTACAAAAGAATTCATGCCACATTTACCCTATTCTGCGATTTGATTCCTTCCGACGTTTTTCTTTTTTTCATATATGTAGAAATAACTAGCTGAAAAGAAAGTTACGCGAAATAAAGAGATTATCGCTGAAAAAAAGTTCTACTCTTTGGAAGGCGTTGAAAATCAGTTAAAAGAAGACTACTACTAATTCACTCTACTCTAGTATTTGTCTAATTTGTTTGAGTGTCCAAGACTCATCGCATTTAATTCAACAACTTTGGATGGCACAGAAGGGAGTGGAAAATGTATGGTTGTCATTACAGGGGTGGGGGGGGGATAAAAAGCTCTGCAGATAGATCAGGGAACAAACGAAAATATGTGGTATCATTGGAAGAGTAAAGGAATTGAAATAGACATGGGCAGGCCGTATAATGAGGCGATGGGATGACAGATGGACCAAGGCAATCCTGGAGTCGATATCGCTTGATAGCAAATGAAGAAGGTCGAAAGCACAATGAACTAATGACATCGTTAAGTATATTGGACCTGAATGGCAAAGGAAAGCTCAGGACCGCGAATGTTGGAAGCATACTGAAGAAGTTTTCATCCTGCAGTGTATGGATCAGGGCTGATAATGATGATGATTTTTCTTGTAGTAAATCATTATCTTTATCTAATGTTTGAAAAAAGGAAAAATAACTACAACACTACACAAAAATAGATGTACCCTATTCTCCGGATTTGACTCCCTCCAACTTTATTTCTTTTTCATACACGTAGAAATAGCTGGCTGAAAAATTACGCCAAATAAAGAGATTATCGCTGAAACAGAGTTGTACTCTTTAGAAGGCATTGAAAATCAGTTAAAATGAGACTTCTATTAATTCACTATAGCCTCGTATTAGTTTAGTTTTCTTTGCAGACTCTTTAAAGTTCATATTAGTCAGAGGTTAAAGGTTCACCTAAATCTTTCGTTGTAGCACTTGTAGTTTAACAAAGATTGAAGTTGATTTACGTATTACGTGTATGTATTGAGGTACGTCCTCAATACATACACTGATTCAGTTAGTTTTTAATGAAGATAAGTAATTTAGAACAACTATTTTTCACCAGTATATTAATTTTTTAAGAACACCATCACTACAGTATAAAGTTTTATCCGGTCTGCGATAGAGTTTAATTTATCATTTTCTCTCTGCTGCAGTCTGCACTTCAAAGGTCTATTACGAAATGTTATAACTAGAAGCTTAAAGATATACCAGGGGTCTAGAAATGTGGTTTATATTTAATTACTTGTTTGCTTCTAGGTGGCGCAGAATGCGCTGGTCGTGTTAACTTTACATCGAAGCTTGGTACAGGGAAAATTAGTTGCCATCAAAAAACAACTGTGTTTATGAATAAAAATAATTATCGATTATTTGACTTTATTTTAAAACTTTATCATAAATAATATTGATAATCAATGCGAAAAACTTTTTAAAAATGTGTTACAATTATTTATAAATGAATTTAAATATATAAAATTTTTAAAAAATTACGTGACGCGCCGCGATTGGTAGCCATGTGCGTTAAATATTGTTGGTTACTAATTTAGTTCAGTAATGTGTGATAAACGGCTCATAAAGGCTAATGCTGATAATATACTTGCTGAGGATGTTTTTATGGTCACAGATTTTCTCAAAAATGACATTCGGTTCAATTCAGCTAAAGTTCGAGGTGCTAAAGCATCAATGTGAGTTTTTTAAAAATAATAATAATGTAAATGTAAATAACAAACAAAATATTTCTATTAAATATAATTAAACTATTTGTAAGGTGTCTTAAAACTTAAGACTTAGGTAACTTAACCGCAAAAATGGTACTTGCACGGTAAAAGGACGTGTATGTCCAGAACATCAAGTTGGGAGTAAAGCTTATCCAGTTACCTTAATTATTAATGAAAAATTAAGAAAAGTTCAAGACACCCAATGTCACGATTGTGCAGTTTTAGCAGATAATAAATACTCAATACTCATAATAATAAATACTAAAAATTATATAATGTTATAAATAGTAATATTTTGTATATATTTGTAATATTGTAATATTGGTAATATTTTTTTGTAATATTGGTTTTTAAAAATAATGAAAAATGTTAAATATTGAATAACCAAAAGATATTTTCTAGTTTGTAATTATTTTTTGAGCGAAAAAACAATATAAATCATAATTTAAAAAAAAGCACATATAAACTCTTATAAATTTGGCACTTTAATTTATTTTCCCGACATGAATTAAATAATATAAACAAAAAGTTATAAAAACGAATGCAAAAATAAAAGAAACCCTAATCAAATTTCAATATTTCATTCTGAACTTACCTTTGAGCCTCCATATCCTACGTAATGATATATGAGTATAACATCGAAAACAGCACCGAAAGCAAACCAACAAATACAGTCAAAGATATTGGTTAAACCCATAGAACAATGACTAAGATCGAAATTTTTTTTATTTGCGCGAGAATCCGATTCTTTCCGAACGTCTTTTCAGAAAGAGCGCGAAAGAAAATTTCGGTATAACTTCCGAATTGTTCCGAGCCGAACCGATATTGGCCTTTGTTGACATTGTGATGTCACAATGGTTCGGGTTTTTTATCAGGAATTGTCGACGTGTCATCGGTATTAAGTTTAAAATTTATTTTTAATTTGATATAACTTTTTAATTATAAGGAAAAAATAAAAATAGTTAATGTAGCAAATTCTATATAGGTGAGACATCTAGACCGTTAGATGTTAGACTAAAAGAGCATAAAAACCTTCTTAGAAAGGGCGATTTTAATAAATCTAGAAATAGTTAACACGCATGGGAATCGGGTCATAAAATCAATTGGAATAATTCCAAAACGGTATTAAAAGAATCGGTAACAAAATACAGAAGATTAAAAGAAACCGCTATAATAAATTTAAATAAAAAAAACTGAATTGCTATGCCTTCGGTAGATTTAAATTCAATATGGTTCCCGATTCTTAAGAATACAATTAAACACATTTAAATATTTAAATACACAATCAGTACAATAAACAATCACACAGTAAACATTACCTATATATATTTTTGGTAGTATGTCACTGTCATGAAAATCTATTGTTGTCAATGTACGTATCGTTGACTTTATATATTACAAATTAATATAATTTATTTTTTAGTTTAGTTTTGAAAACGGGGGGAGAGTACCCTCCGAAACGTTAACGTTAAAAGTTTGTCAAAATTTTTATATCTTTAAAATTTTGTTCGTTAGGCAAATTTGTTACAAAAAAGAATCACTGAGAAATTTGTCTCCGTTTGGTTTTTTGTTTTTACCCAGTGATTCTTTCTTTACATGAGAACAGGTATTTTTGATATTTTTTGAGTTTTAGATAGTGACGAAAAACCCAAATAAAGGAAAAAAAAATATGAACACACCACAATTATTCAGACATTATAAAATTATTATACTTTAAGTCTATTCCTATTAATTATACCTACAAAAATGAACAACAACGTTGGACAGCTTATATATCAGAGAAAGAAATTGATATTAAACTGATGATTTATGCTTTTGGAAACATTTGTTGACTAGCAAGAATAATTGTTGATTGGAATAATTGTGGTTGAGTGTGTGGTGTAATTTTTGATGAGGTTATTGTTGGAGAGAAATCTACGCTAACTCAGATAGTCCAAAATACAACCCAGGTATTGCTTCCTGTGATGAGTAACGTGATTTTCCTGCCACGCCCATGCAATCAGTTCAGTTGCGGCTCGTGTAGGCAGGGCGTTGGGGCGCCGCCCCTGCAGCATTTATCACAGTAAATAAACTTTCAGAGCAAAACACCATATTTTCTTTCCCTTCAGTTTCTTTCCTTTAACTCATTTTTCTGGTTCACCTCCTGTATGGGGTTTCAATAGCACGAAAAGTAAAAAGAAGGAAGGAGAAAGCAAAAATAATCTTTAGCAGTACTATTTTCTTCTACGCCCTCCCACTTTAAAAGTCCACCAGCCGGCGCTTAATCGGTTAATGAAATAATGCCAGGATCAGCAAAAATATCTAACAGAATTCAAACTAGAGTGCCCCTGTTTTAAAAAAATAGAAAACCAAAACAAAATTGCGCAATAAGAATGGATAAAGTTCGTAACCACAAATGCATAGAGAATTATTGAACGAAATAATTTAAAACTTTCAGTTTCTGAAAGGTATAAAGTTGCTCGAAGAGGAAGAATTTACAAAGTTATGTCCGCATCGGCATCTGACCCTATCTGATAACTAGGGAAAAACTTATAAACGAATACCACGAGAGGTATCTCAAGGTAGGGAAGACAAAGGGCTGGAAGGCATATAATTACACAGACCAACAGTTGTTTTGGTGCCGGAGTATTTGGAGCTCATTTTATACTAATTTGATACTCTGAATTGAAATATGGCATTAATTTTTGCCTAGGACCTCAAATTTTAGATAACATCTAGTTTATAACATTCGAAACAAACGTTAGACTATTTTAAGTTAAATCCATGGATCAAATAATAAAACTAAACACGGATTTTTTATTATTATATTATACAAAAATTATTATATACTAGACTGGGTCAAAAAACTTCACTATTTTTTTTTGAAAGGGATACCGAAAATATTATTTGTGATGACAAAAAAATTGAACATTGATTTGATTTTACAATTTTACTTTACAAATTTGAAATGTAACTAATAAACGAATCAATATTTGAAAAAATACAATACATATTCTTAAAGGAAATTGAATGCGCTACAAAGAAGGTATCTTAACATTATTCGTTAAATTCACTCCTGCCAAAATTATTCAAGGTTAAAGTTTAACATTGAACATATTTTTTTTAAGTACTATCACTAATTTTTTTCAAAATTCATCATTTATTTAAATTTGATTTTGCCTAAAGAGTTGTTTATCTACGAAAATTCATTTTATTGTATTTAACTAACTCTAAACTAAGACTAAAAAATATGCTACTTTTTATTCACAAAGCATTTATCTTTGATATTATATACTTTTATATGTATATAAAAATCGAATTATGAATTAGAAATGAATAGCATTAATGGAGTAGACAGAAAAATCATTGCGCGTTTATTTATATATTCATATTTTTCAAAAGAAATGATCATAAATCTCTAATTACTAACAAATAATAGCGAACTACCAATTTCAAAAAACACTTACTCAATCAAATTAACTTTATTACAATTAGGGATTTTTTTAATTTTTTCTGAAAAACCTTAAAATGCGAGATCGTATATAAAAGTATATAATATCAAAGATAAATGCGTTATAAATAAAAAGACTCATATTTTTTACTCTTAGAGTTAGTTAAATACAGTAAAATGAATTTTCGTCGATGAACAACTCTTTAAGCAAAATCAAATTCAAATAAATTATGAATGTTGAACAAATTTAGTAATTGTACTTAAAAGTATTTTCAATATTAAGCCTTAAATTTTTTAATCAAGAAAAAAAAATTAGGTCTAACGGAAAAATAACAATAAATTACTTTTAAATTCAACTTTAACCTTGAATAATTCCTTTATCAGGAGTGAATTCAACAAAAAATGTTAGGACACCTTTTTTGTAGCACATTCAATTCCCTTTAAAAGATTGTATTGTATTTTTTCAAATATTGATTCGATCATTAGTTACAAAATTTCAAATTTGAAAAGTAAAATTGTAAAAACAGATCAATGTTCAAGGCACGTAGAAACGACTTGTTTGGCGTAAATTTATAGAGACCTTTTTTGTAGAGAATTCAATCCCCTTCAAGAATATGTATCGCTTAAATTTTTCAAATTGGTGGTTTAGGAGTTTGGACGAAAGAAGCGATTGGTATTAAAAAACCGAAAGTCGCGATGATGCACTTCTTAATTAAGTATTAAGGGTTCTAAGTTCCATAATATTTTTTTGTCATCACTAGTGATGGGAAATACGGATCTTTTTGGAGAGTCGGATCACTGGTTCCGAATCAATTCAAAGATCCGGATCCCACTGAATCTTTTGTCGTATAACTGGTTGCATAACTTACATTAACATTTTAATTTCTGAGAATATCAACATGCCCGTATATGAATTATTTTTCGTATGAATTATTAAAAGGCTTCGGTATATCATTGACATCAAAAAGCAATAATTCACTCTCTCATATGGAAAAATTTTGAAAACAAAGTAATAAATGTAAAAAGTTCCAGAAACCCTATGTAGGCAGCTATTAATGAAATAAAAAAATATTTAAATGAGCCCTTAATCAATCGACACGAGGACCCCTTAATATGGTGGTTTCAAATATATATATATTTATATATATATATATATATATATATATATATATATATATATATATATATATATATATATATATATATATATATATATATATAAATATATAAATCCATGTGAGTCATACGCTAAATAAATAAATAATTGTAATTGTTTAAAAATAAATTAATATATTTAATTATTATGTGTATTATTCTATATATTTAATATATTTAGGTACATAAAACAATAATAGATTGCAAATTTTAAGCCACAGTACGGCTCCTTTCCCCACGAATCTTTTCTCTCACGGTTCACAAATCAACGGATCTAAAAAAGACCCGAGACCCGAGATCCGTCCAACCCCACTATCTAAGATCCAACAGAACCGAGAACTGTCAGGGATCCGAGAACCGTCTGGGATCCGAGAGCCGTCTGGGATCCAAGAACCGTCTGGGATCCGAGAGCCGCCTGGGATCCGAGACTCGTGAATCGTAATTTTAGGAACCGGTTCATTCGGTTCTTTTAAAAGATCCGAATCTGGGAGTCGGATCAGATCCGATCCGGACATCTCTAGTCATCACAAATAATTTTTTCGCTATCCCTTTCAAAAACAAATTCGATTTTTTTGGCCCAGTCTATTATATACAGAGATAAAGGAAAAAGTCATCGATGAGGGATAATAGTTGTCCGCACAGAGTTCTGTGCTGGTAGCTGGTCAAACGTTGGGATCGTACTTTCTTTGAGTGAATGCGTCCTGCAGAGACTAAACTTTCTACGATTGTTTCGATTGATTCCAGTAATATTTACTAGGCAGAAATGGCAATCATCAAAGTGGTTTTTGGGTACTCTCCAAACCATCGATACGCCGAATCTTAGACCTTTTCTTTTCCCGGTAGTCCACTGTCGTAAATGTTCTTTACAAATTTTATAGATCAGATGCGGAGCCCACTTATTATTATATTAATATGTGTGTAATTAATTCTGCTGCATGTGATTGTTACCTCTTAATTTAAACAGTCTCACTTATCCAGAGAGTTTACACAGGTTAGAAATTTTGAAACGTGTTGCTTCGGCGCAGATTTAACCGTAACTTGCCAGGAAGGTTGAGTGAAATCTAATATTTAAGTGTTTAATTACTATTTATTTGAGTAAATAACAAGTATTCGCCAACCCTATGCATCATACGAAATAGTTTTAAACATAGATTAACTTATTCTTCATAGTCATTAAAATGTAATTCTCACGTGGATCTTCCTTTTTCAGATAGGTATCGACGAATGCTTTGAAGATAATCAATCCTGCGACGGATCCTGTAGGAATAATTTAATTATAAGTGCCTTATCCTACTTGGTAAGCGATTAATATTATGTAATTTGGTAGTTGTCTTGTTTCACAGCTCAGTCTCAATTTGCCACGTCGCACCTAATATTTTAAATAATTATGCCATCAATAACATCTAAGCTGCTCTAAAATTTAATTTCACATTGCGACATATATAGGTTTTCTTAAGAGAAAGCGAAATTGTCAAGTGAAAATATTATTTTCAATGTGGATAAATGTCACAAGATTTTTTTTTGTTGGAAAACTTTTCAAACGTCCTTCGTACTAAAACAATAAACCTGTTAATAATGAATATTTTTTAATTTCAGGTTAATTCTAATAAAAGCTCTTTGGTAGGACCAAAATTAAATATTGAACCTGAGTGTAGATGTAGAGCTAAAGAGTTTGAACCGATCAAACCCTGTAAACTTGAAGATCACTGTCCATCTTTACTTGGTAGTCTAAGGAGTCAGAAATCTTCGATTGGTTTCAAAGGGAACGGTTGGGCTTGGTTCCCGCCTTTAGAAATCTGTGATAAAAATCATTTTCAAATAGAATTCCTTACTTTAAAACCCTCCGGGGTTCTGGTCTATAATGGACCCATTTCTAGGCCAAAGCCTAACGAAAATCTCACTTCTGATTTCGTTCTGGTGGACTTGGAACAAGGGTATCCACGAATTTTGCTCAATTACGGATTGGAAACAGTGGAGCTGTTAGTAAAAACGAAAAAGGCCCTGAATGATGGCGACTGGCATCACTTGGACATATTTTGGGACACAGAAAAGCTACGCCTTCTTGTTGATTATTGTAAGTCAGCTGATATTGTCGAACTGGACGAAGAAGCGACGTCTGGATTCGATTCCAGCACATGCCAGGGTTATAAGCCGATTTCTTTTTTCTACGAGTGCCTCAACGTTAATACTCCGTTGCAGCTAGGCGGAATTTGGAGTGGCAGTTTTGATCCCCAGGATTATCATTGGGGTAGTGGTATAGGAAAGCATTTTTTTGATGGTTGTATCAGAAATGTTAGACTCAATTCTAAAGTTCTGGATATGACAAAACCAGCCATGTTCCAGAATATTTTTGAAAAATGTCCGCATACTGAGGAGGCTTGCCAGAAATTCCTGGATACTATAGGGTAAATATAAATGTTGTTTAAATTTATATAATTGTATAGCATCATTATATTAAAGCCACAACTTAAGGTCTGCAGAACCTATCCAGAACCAAACCAGAACTTTTTCCCACCACAGTTATTATAAAGCACTATCTTTCAGCTTCAAAATAAGGTTAATATATAACCTGAAAGGCAACTTGTGGAGACAATGTCGTTCGAAAAGCAACATTTGAGGTACTATATTTTTTTCTTCTTTCAGCTAAAGCTATGCTACTGATTCATGCAAGTTTGGGGAATACTACATTTCGTACAGTACTTAAAATTGATTTAAATGATGTAGAACGTTCAGAATAGCCAAATATAGTAGAGAATGAACAATTTGAAGTACTGCTGGAAGAAAAACCTTGTTAGATTAGCAGTGGAAATGAGAATACTCAAAAATATCAAAAGAGTAACATTAAGAAATAGAATAACCAGCCATTCAATGAGAGAGTCATTTGGAGCAGAAGACATTGTGAGATGGGTAGAACATGAATATTCTATTAAAGTCGAAGGGACACTAGGCAAAGTCTAGTGGGGCTCTTCTCCCTAGATAAGCTTCCTCATCACCGATGGACCAGACCTCTACAGTTATATGTACTAATACTCTTGATTCTGGTGCCAACGTCTGTTGTTCAGGCATGCCTGAGGTAAAGGTGTTTGAACACCAGTTTTGTCGCTGATGGTCGTAGAGCCAACCGACCACCCTAGGGTCAAACATAGCGATATGGAAGAGAACGTTTCACAAAATGGTAAAAGAAGAGAAAAGTCAAACGCCCATCGTTCTATATGACATCTGCTGGACATCCGCATCTCAAGAGCTAAGGCAAGGCAAAACAGAAATAACCGGATATAATAAGAGAAGAAGAAACTCGAGACTTTAACTCTCGAGGCTTTGTTTCATGGCTGATCCTACTTTTTAAATTGACCGCAAAACCACAGTCTGCCTCTTCAAAAATTTCAAAAAATTCTGACAAAATCTTTCACGTTGTTTTTTGTTCTTGTTAACGTAGGAAAGAACGACTCCACTATTTCTGTAATAATACGTTGAACCATCATGTTGCCTCTAATCAAGTCTAGCTAACTGATGCCTTTACATCGTTTTTTTAGATCTGTGACGGCCGGAAACAACGATTTTCATATTCATAATATCTCACACCATTATTGTAGAAGGATTAACACTAAACTTAAAGATATACTAAACACAAATCCCTTACTTTTAATTTCTCATTTCAATCGTGTCCGAATGATGATAATGTTGTTAGCGAAACGCGCCTCGAAGAATTAAAACAAATAATTTGCTATTTAGTAATAAATATTTTTGAGTTTAGTTCTCGGTTTCTCAAAAGTTTATATGCTCTGCCTTTTACTGTTCTAGATGCGGCGAGCATGGAGATTGCTCTGGGAATATCAACCAGGCCGAATGCGACTGTCACCCAGGTTGGACAGGTTTGAATTGTTCGATTCTCACCGTTCCGACATCGTTCAAACCACAGTCGTACATTAAATACGCTCTTAGTTTCGATCCGGATCGCTTCTACACAGACATTCAGTTGAGATTTCGGACACGTCAAAATAACGGTGAATTATTTCGTGTTTCCGATCAAAACAATCGCGAGTACGTGGTGCTAGAGATAAAAGAATCGCTGCTAAACTTTCGGTACAATTTAAATGGTGTGCAACCTCAGGAAACTCGTTTAGTGATCAGTGGAGTGACGGTGAACGATGGGCAGTGGCATGTCGTGAAGGCGACAAGATTTGGAAGTTTAGGGATCATGGAATTGGATGGTGGGGAGGGTAAAAGCTTCAATGCTACCCACGAGTTCGTCGGACATCAGTTTCTGCAAGTCGATAAGCAGGAAGGAGTGTTTGTGGGTGGAAAAGCTGAGTTTACTGGTGTAAGAACTTTTGATGTAATAGCTGATTTTCAAAATGGTAAGTTTCGTCAATTAGATTCACTGCGGCATTTTTAAGTCTAGTAACAGAAAATAGTCACATGGAAACAGATCGAACGAATAAACCCACAACAGTAGTTTCTATGAACCAAATAAATTTATTTGTAAAAATATACATTTTTATTTATTGTATGTATATATATATATATATATATATATATATATATATATATATATATATATATATATGAATATTTTTACAAATAAATTTATTTGGTTCATAGAAACTACTGTTGTGGGTTTATTCGTTCGATCTGTTTCGATGTGACCAAACCCTCTTACCGAATACTCATTTTTTATATATAACTTTTACCCCCCCGAAACTACAAACCCAACTGAACCTAGTTCAAACCTGGGCTCGAAAGAGGAAAATTAAAATAAACGAGACAAAATCAGCAGTCAGGAAAGGACAGTGCCCAAGCTTATATTTTAATAATGTAGAAATCCCATCATTCACGATAACAAAATATTTAGGTCTTTACTTGGACAGTAAACTTACGTAGAAACCCCATATAGTCAAAAAAAGACAACAAATTGACCTAAAAGTAAAAGAATTGAGCTGGCTTATCGAACGAAAATCCAACTTATATAGACTTAAGGGATAGAACTTTGGAGATGTACTAGTAAATCAAATGGAGCCATTATCCAAAGATGCCACTCTAAAATATTACGAATGATTGCCGATGCACCTTGGTACATATCAAACCAACCTTTTCACGAATATCTTCAGATACCTTATGTTAAAGACATAATCAAGAGTAGCAGCATAAAACATGACCATAAACTTGAAAGCCATCCTAATACCCTACTACAGCCTATTTTGAATCCAACAAATAATAGAAACTGGCCAGCAGACCTGATAGAAAGATAATGGGGACTCGTCGTTGGGGGAGTTACCTCATCACGCCATTATAGGGAAGTCCAGCCCTCAAGCTGTTACATTAGCTTATAGAATATTATAATTCTGATTCTTAATACATCAAAAATATAAAAAAAGTTAATAAAGATTTATCTTGAAACACCTATTATTATGCTAACGACTCACAGTTAATTTGTTTTCATAAACTTATTTCATAGCTAGCTAATATTTAGCAACGATATTGTTTTAGGGTGTCTGGACGATATAAGATTAAATGGAAAGCATCTCCCTTTACCACCAGCCACCAATGGTACCCAGTGGGGTCAAGCAACCATCGCCAAGAACATAGAATTACGATGCACATCCCGAACCTCCTGTTCCAGGACCACCTGTCCAGAACCGTTCATTTGTGTTGATCTCTGGAACGCTCAAGAATGTAGGTCAGTACAAACAACTTCTATTTAGAGATTATGCTTTGATCTTAAGAAAATTGCCGCTTAGAAAAACTGAATATTGAAAACGTCATTATAGTCATTGTTCTCCAACAAAATCTTTTGGCGAAGCTTCTTTCAGAAGGAATGGGATTTGGAATTTTCATAATTTCTACCTCTAGGCAGATCAAAATCTCTACGTAGTTATTGCAAAAAATCCTATTATAAATTTTCGATTACGTATTGACTGGAATAGTGGGACACTATTTATATTTTTTAGGACCGTTTGTTTTACCACAAAGAATAAATGGGCAAAAATATTTAATTTTTGAAAATAAAGTTGCCAGTTTTTTGAAAATAGGTTATTTCAATTGCGTTTGAATATGTGGGATTTTTATAATGGCGCCCTAGACGTCCAGTTGTAAAACACTTAAATAATAATTTTGAGAACAGGTGGATAGGAAAAAATCGATCTAATCATTAATTTAAAAAAACAATTAATGATGTGTGTCTTATTGGCATGTGAATTTTTTAACACGTCTTAGGGTATGAAAAATGAGTGCTAGGAATTTCAACTTTAACATTAGACTACAATAACGCGAAGGTTTTTCTTTTCTTTATAAAACAAACCAAAGGGAAACTTGTAGGATTTTTTTAATTATTTTATTCGTTAAATTAGATAAAAATATCCAATAGATTTCAATATTTCATGGAAAATCCATTTAGTTGTTTTTTTTTAATTAAAAAACTGCAATTTTTTTAAACATTTTGTTGACATTCGATGACGTTACTACACCAGTTAATACAGTTTATTAATACGTACTTACAAATTGTGTTTGGAATTATTGTTGTGCTGGAAGTTCCACCGTAATGACATATTTTCTTCGGCATAAAACCACATGATATTCTGTAAGATCTTTAAATAAATTTCTTTGGTCATGTTTTGTTTTATCCAATGAATTGAACCAAGTTCACCATATGAAAATGAACCCCAAATTTTAATATTGCCACCACCATGTTTGACGCAACCAATAGTATTTTTTGAATTCATATGTTCATTCACTCAACGCCGAACACATACTCTTCCATCATTACCAAATAAATTTATTTTAGTTTCAATAGAAAAAGGACATTTTTCCAATGTTCACTATTTAAATTATTTCGTGCAAACTTCTTACGATGTTTTAAGTTTTTATTTTATTTAAATAGGAAACTTTCATTGCAAGTCCGCCATTATAGCCATATTGTTGCAAACGTCTCCTTGTACTTCTCGTACTGATTGGTAGCTGTCCTTCCCGCTGACATTTGTCGAAATCAAAAAAAGGATTTTTACACACTTCACGAATTAAACGAGCCTCGGAACTCTGGTTTTTGCTCCATGTTTTTTTTCTTTTAATACTTTTCAATAATGCAACTGTATATATATATATATATATATATATATATATATATATATATATATATATATATATATATATATGACTAATATGTTGGCGTTTCCCTTGTCATAGATACTGATAAATACAAAAGAAAAATTAAAGAACTTCTACACGACCCCAGTTATAAAAAAGTTACCAGAGACCCCACAGCGTATGTGGAAAAAACGACCAAAGCCAAAATCAAAGAATTTCCAATCGACAACAATATCAAGAAACAACGAGAGAAAAGTCAAGTAGATGCCCAAAACTATATGGCCTGCCAAAGATCCACAAAGCTGGGGCCTCCCTGCGTCCAATTGTCAGCGCTTTCAACTCCCCATTACAAAATTTAGAGAAATGTTTGACCAATATATTAGAACCTATAACAGAAAAGGGCGATTCATACATCAAAAACTCTCAGCACTTCACAGAGACTCTAGACAAACTCACAATAGACCAAAAGGACATCATGGTCAGTTTCGCCATGGCCATATCTTTATCCGAGCATACCAATAGAAGAAGTATTGAAATGAATAGTGGAGAACAAAGACCTTTCTAACCACGTGATAGATTTGTCCAGGCATTGCTTAAACAAGGCTTACTTCGTGTTTGAACAAGACATATACCTACAAACAGATGGTGCAGCAATAGGTTCATTTCTATCACCAGCAGTTGCCAACCTCTTCATGATATATTTTGAAAAGATGGCACCGCAAAGCGGTGTCCTCAAACCAAAACTGTGGGTCCGATATGTCGACAACATTTTTGGTATCCTCCTTTGATAAGGTCCTTTGGTAAAAACGAACTTGCCAAATTCCACAGCCATTTAAATTCCATCCACCAAAAAATACAGTTCATATTAGAAATCGAAGAAGACAAACAACTCCCCTTCCTAGATGTCTTAATAACCAAGTCCTAAGATGGACCCTTACAACACACAGTTTACCAGAAACCAACCCACATGAACTGATACCTGAATGTAAGGTCCCATCACCATCCAGCACAACTTCAAGGGGTTCTCAACACCTTGATTTCTCGGTCTCTCCGACTATCCGACATCAACCGAGACAAAAAGCTCAAAACAATCACCGACGCTTTAAAGCAGAACGGCTACTCAACATATAACATAAAGAAGTCTATTAACTATCAAAACAACCAACAGAAGCCAACTGAATATGAAAATAGGACCGTAACAGTTCTGTCATATAACAAAGGTCTCACAGACCGCATTGGACGACTGCGAAGACATAATATAACAACCGCATAAAAGTCACAAAAAAACAATGAAATCGGCCATCAGAAGTCCCAAAGATCAAATTATTCTAAAAAATCCGGGCGTATACAGCGTATCATGTGGGACTTGAACACAAATTGGCGGTTAGAAATAAACAAACCGATAAAGAGCTGATATGGCTCTGTTCCAACATCATCTACAAACAGGATACAAAATCGATTTCGACAGTTGTCAACATATTCCAAATTACAAAACTAGAACCATCCAAGAAACAATAGAAATAGAAAAAATCGGGCACCTAAACAGAAGAGATGAAGCTCTCAATCTGCCAGACACGTGGAAACCAGTAATCAAACGACAAACCAAAGTTCACCGGCCGTAGTCGGGAGAGCAACTGACTACCACTGTGACACCCCAAACAACGGTCGATGGGGTAGGGTACAGCCACTACAATCTGCGACCCAGAAGAATATAAATATTACGAGACCGTTTCCACAGCTTTCAGTCTTCAGACAAACATTGAAAATGCCAAGTGTGACCTTGGCGAAACGTCTGCACGTTCCCAACAAACGGGACACAAACAATCGGATGTACTCCCGGGCTAATAGTTGACACACTCTTATTTTTAAACGAATATCAAAATTATTGTTTTTATACATTAGTGGTACATTACCGTTAAAGTATACATAATACAGTCAGGTGCGAAAAATATCATTAGTTAGATGGCGTCCATTTTAGTCGAGGCATTTTTATAGATGAGTAATAAAATCGACCATACTCCTTTTGAGCATGGCACGAGAAATCCTTTCAATTTCGCGAGTTATGCTTTCGGAAAGAGCTTCAAGAGTTCGCAATTTCTCTATGTAAGTTTTGGATTTGATGTAGCCCCATAAAAACTAGTCACAAGCCGTTGCGTGGGAATGTGGAATGGCCACCTCGATCACCAGACTTTTCGGCTTGTGACTACTTTTTATGGAGCTACTTAAAATCCAACATTTTGTTTTTTTTTTGTTTAAAAATAAGGATGTTAATTTTTTCAAAAACACCCTACCTTACCTTACCACCTTTCAAGTTTAAGCCATTGGAGTCTCATTACTGCGGAGCAAAAATTGCTTGTTGCTGCTATCTGCCCAGTGATGAAAAATGAAAAAAAGATGTTACAACGAGAAGACACTTGCGATGAAAGAAATACTTTCGTTTTATTTTCAATACATGCTTCGATATTGACTTTGCATTCTCCCGCAGCGATGTTTGTCCTAAGTGCCTAGAACTTAGGGAAAAAATCCAGAACAAAAAAAAAATTATCTACTAAAACAAGGCTAATAACAGAGTATCGTCTGCATAAGCTCAGAGCTAAAGCAAAAACTTGCCAAATATGTCCCCGATAGTGACTGGCATTTGAAATTCAACCAGTACAAAAGGTTCATTAAACGACACAGCAACAATAACGCCATCACCATTCGAGGTCAGTTCTTACCGTTCAGATACTAGAGTATTCAAAGTGATTTTAAGAAAAACTAGACTGCTTTCAATATCCAGCCAAAAGAAATTCCTGCTTCCTGTTCTGAAGATGATTAAATAAAAATAACCGAAACGTAAACAAAATAAAAAATAATTGTTATTATAATTGATGGAAAACCCAAGGAAAAAAAAACATTATTTTTTAGATAATTCCCTAAGAGTGAACCAAACAAAAAAAATAAATCCCGTTCGACCGATATAAGCAAGACAATTCGATTTTGCTATTTTAATAAGAATATTTTCAAAAAGTTCTGACCTGTTTTCCGCAAAAATGGTTGCGTCTTTATGATCGAGTCATAGGGTATGGTTAAAATTGTATTGAACGAATACTACTCGACAATCTCGCAATTGTCTAGGCGATCATTAATCTCAAAATAACCACCGCAAATCTTAATGCATCCCGTAATTTAAACCCGATTGTCTTCAGCCAGAGTCGACGATAAAATTTATTATCATCGTCTGCATGCGGCCTATGAGCCTAAATGCCAAAGGATTTGCAGTGTGGGAGGGAGTGGATAGTACTGAATTATTTGTTAGGCACAGAGATAGGCGTGTTCGTTTGAGGAAATTTATCAGACTGAAACTGAATCGGAAGACTGGAAAAGTGACATTGCCACTACCACAAAATATTAGTTTATATACGTTATATATTATAATAAACATTAACAACAACATTAACGTTAAACTGAAAATAGTTTTTATAATTAAAAAAAAAGATTTATCAAAAATTGGTCTGTTTTGTATAATTCTAAATGAAATAAAAATTGATATAGCAGTAGTTTCATCTATTATATTTGTACATGATTCTAAAAAATGTCTAATCCTTCTGGAATAAAAGACTGCAATATGAAGGCAAAAAATCTAAATCTGCCAATAAAAATGTTTTATTGGGAAAGAAACAAGATTATTCTATTAAAGTCTGAGATGTTGATGTATATCATGACATCAGTTATTATTTGTTACAAGGGTTGTTCAATAAGTCCTTAGAAAAAGCTAGAAAAACAACTTATTACCAGTAACATTTTTTTATTTTAGAACATAACCTCCTTTTAGCTATTTTTTTTTCTTTATTTGGGTTTTTCGTCACTAACTAAAACTCAAAAAATATCAAAAATACCTGTTCTTATTTAAAGAAAGAATCACTGGGTAAAAACAAAAAACCAAACGGAGACAAAGTTCTCAGTGATTCTTTTTTGTAATAAATTTGCCTAACGAACAAAATTTTAAAGATATAAAAATGTTATAAAAAATTTTACAAACTTTTAACGTTAACGTTTCGGATGGTACTCTCCCCCCGTTTTCAAAACTAAACTAAAAAATAAATTATATTAATTTGTAATATATAAACTAACGAGTGAAAGTAAATATATTTTTTGTATATGTCAACGATACTTACATTGACAACAATAGATTTTCATGACAGTGACATACTACCAAAAATATATATTTAGGTAATGTTTACTGTGTGATTGTTTATTGTACTGATTGTGTATTCAAATATTTAAATGTGTTTAATTGTATTCTTTAGAATCGGGAACCATATTGAATTTAAATCTACCGAAGGCATAGCAATACAGTTATTTTTATTTAAAGTAATTATAGTGGTGTCTTTTAATCTTCTATATTTTGTTACCGATTCTTTTAATACCGTTTTGGAATTATTCCAATAGATTTCTATTAAATTTCTAAATTCTATATAGGTGAGACATCTAGACCGTTAGATGTTAGAGTAAAAGAAGCTCTAAAAACCTTCTTAGAAAAGGCGTTTTTAATAAATCTGGAATTTGTCAACACGCATGGGAATCGGGTCATAAAATCAATTGGAATAATTCCAATATCTTTAAAATGTTGTTCGTTAGGCAAATTTATTACAAAAAAGAATCACTGAGAACTTTGTCTCCGTTTGGTTTTTTGTTTTTACCCAGTGCTTCTTTGTTTAAATAAGAACAGGTATTTTTGATATTTTTTGAGTTTTAGATAGTGGCGAAAAACCCAAATAAAGGAAAAAAAATATATGAACACGCCACAATCATTCAGACATTACTCCTTTTAGCTCGTAAACACTTTTCCAAGCGTTTCTCCAACTTTTTTAAGCCATCTAAAATGTAACATTTCGGAAGGTCCTCAAAACAGGCATCTGTTTGGGCGATGACCTCCTGGTTTGATGTGAACCGTTGTCCGCTGTGCTATTTTTTTAAGTTCGGAAATATAAAAAGTCATTGAGTGCCAAATCCGGTGAATACGGTGGATGTTGTAATAATTCACACTTTAATTCCATGATTTTGGCCATTGAAACTAAACAGGTGTGCACTTGAGCGTTGTCTTGGTGGAAGAGGATTTTTTCTTTTTCAAATGAGGACGATTTTTTTTTTATTTATTCGCTTAACTGGTACATTAACAACACACAATACTCTCCAGTTATTGTTTTTACTTTCTCCAAGTAATCGGTGTAGATGATTCCGTTTGCATTCCAAAAAACTGTATCCATAACGTTGCCGGCCGATTTTACCGTCTTCGGCTTCTTCGGAGCCCGTTCGCCTTCAAAAACCCACGATTTTGATTGTTTCTTTGTCTTTGGAGTATAGTAGTGTATCCATGTTTCGGCCACAGTTAGGTATCAATGCAGAAACTCATCAGGGTTGCGACGAAAAAGTCGATGTTCCTTGATGCTTTATAGAGGGCGCTACTGGTGCACCATACAGGACCGGAGTAAGAGTTATTAACTGTGTATTATAGTCCAAAATATGGGGTATTTCCACAGTATTCTACGAACCTTTAAGGGTAGTTTTATTGTTTTCTATAGTTTAGTTTATTTCTGTTTCATTTACAGTATAATCAAGTGTCGATTATCAAGTCAAGAAATGTCAAGTTCTAATCGTAGGTTTTGTAAAAATGCAGCGGATACGTTTTGTAATATATACGGACTATGTATTTTAGAGTCACAAGCTAGATCTATACCGGAGGAAGTCAAAAAAGCCTATCTTTTATATTTTAAGTGGTAAGTTAGAGATTAAGTGCCAAGATAAAAGTTGGGCTCCTCATGTTCGCTGTCTAAGTAAGTAATTGTAAGTAAAAAAAATTATGCCGTTTGCTGTTCATATGATGTGGATAGAACCCACTGACCATATTAGTGATTTCAAAAAAACCGAGGGACAAAATTCGGCATACAACTCTACCTTCTGCACTTAGGTCAGTTCCTCATAGCCAGGAACCGATTGCGCCTTTTAACCTAGACAACATGTTTTCCGGTGATTCTAATTATTCATCAGGATCTGATCCACAACTTCCTGAGAGCACCAGTTGTGACCCAACATTTTAAACAACGTCCGATGAACCTCACTTAATAACTCAGAATGAATATAATGATTTTGTACATGATTTCGGATTTTCAAAATAAAAATAGGAACTTCTTGGTTCCAGACTTCAACAGTGGTTCCTGTTATATAAAAATGCAAGTGTTTGACTTTACCGGAAATAGAATGTAATATTTTCAAGTTTTTATTAAATGGAAGGATCGTTATGTATCTGTTGTGATATTGATGGTCTAATAAATGAGCTTAATGTAGCACATGTACCTTCCGAGTGGCGTATTTTCATAACGGAAACAAAAACCCATCTGTGTCTTTAGTCCATTCAGTGACAATAAAAGAAACTTATGACTTAGCAATTATACCAAATTAAATGATGCAAAACTAAAAGAAGGCACATTTATTGGACCTCAACTATGGAAACTTCCAATCGATTTCCGTTTTCAAGAAAGATTAAATGAAAAAGGGCAACAAGAAAGATGAAAACTATAAAAACCTCATAGATGAACTCTTGAAATCCTATGAAATACTAGGGTGTCTCGCATGTCCTTAAAAGTGCATTTTTTTACACTCCCATTTGGATTTTTTCCGGAAAATTTGAGTGCAGTAAGCGGCGAAATGAAGAGAAGTTTCACCAGTACATCAGGACGATGAAAGCCAGATAACAGGGATGCTGGAACCTATGCTAGGTGACTACTGCTGGTTTTTAAAAAGACATGATACTACAAGACACAAGAAGAAAAAGTGGAAGTTTTTGTCGCTTGTCGAAGTTTTATAACATTTCATGTAATATATTTTATATTCACATTAATGTCTCAAAGTAATATTTAACTCGTTTTACATGTTTATATTAAATAAATATTAGACTGGAAAAATATATCGTCTCCTTTATCCCCACCACCGACTCCTTGCAACAAAAAGAACGGTACGTGTTACAGTTATTAGCTTATAATTTTCGAAATTAGGACTACAAAATACTTCATATACATCTACTTTCATCAATGTTACCTCAAAAATGTCAAAATTTGTTGACCTGTGTTATTCGTCAAAAATCAAAAAATGCCATTCCACAAGCACTATAGTCATCAAATATGGTACCTGTTGACTTATTATTGTGCTAAGAATACCAAGAACTGTATTCTGTACTGAACTGTATTGATTTATAAAAATTACTTTTCTCTGTATTATCTGATTCTGCATATGATAACTAATATAATGAAAATTATGGTGATATATGTAGTTTTTTTCCAAAATCCATATGTATCATGTAAGGTGATATTTTTTCAGATGTGACGATGGTCAAATCGTATCGGTGGACCTCAAAGAGTGCATCGACAAGAACGAATGTATCGACTCACCGTGCATGAACGGCGGATGCTGTATCAACCTGGAACCCCCAAGAAAGTACAGATGTGTCTGTCAGAAAAGTTTTCGCGGACAAAACTGCGAACTGATCCAAGACGAACACACTGTAAAGTTAAGCTTGGAAGCATTGTCAGCCATTTTGATATGTCTCTTCATTATATTCGGTAAGAAGGATTATTAAAATTAGAATTTTTTATGTAGAAAATGTGTTCCCTATGATATTTTAATATGTTTTTGCAATTTTTACAATTTTCTAGCTCATTTTTGTCTGTTGTCATTTTTGTTTGTTGTAGGGGAAGATGGGGTAAGACGGAACCTTTAAAGTTTATCGGTTAGAAAAATGAAATAATGTCATTCTAGAAATTATAAACTTAATTAAATAATCAACAGTCTTTTATAATCTAATTAAATGAACTAAAAAAACACCTTATCTTAGCCAAATAAATAATTTAAAAAAACATTTTGTTTTCCCCGTCATACCCCACTCTAAGGGCAAGAAGAGATACTAACAGTCTCCAATATTCAGTCTTCACAAATAGTATAGATGTGAACAGACTCCTGGTCCTCATTTTCCATGCCGGCACAACCGCAGTGAGCCTATCTTCCGCAAGCCTGGCAGTAAAGACACTCAGTACCTCCAAAGTTACTATCAGATTCTTCTTTTTCTTTTTCTTAATTTTTCATTCTTTAGTTCTACCTTTTTCTTCATTAAATTTATGGTGTTTGTTGTTGCAAACAGCTAACTGATATGTCAACGTCTATAGTTTCAAAGTTGTCAAACCAAACAGACCACTCTCCATCTGCTTTAAACACGCAACGAATTATTCGTCTTCCTCTTGATTGAAAGTAGTTTGAATGGGGCTTAAAGGAAATTTGACTTCGCAAATTTGGTTATCATTCTGCCTGGCTAAGTTCACTTGACGTTCTAGAGTAGTTTGAGGGACGCCGTAGAACTTTCTAGCTAATTTTTACTTTTTTTTTCATCTAGCACGTCTTGAATTGCCTTTGACATTGTCTATTCTGTCCATTCGCCTATATTTGTTTTTGTTTTATACTTCCTAACCATTTTCTGAACATAAAATAATGCAATGCTGTAAAAGATAGCAAACAAAATGGTCGTTAAAAACCTATCGAAATGTTTGATTTTTTTTAATGTTACCAGGGTTAATGAATAAGTTCAATAATTTCAGTAAGTTCTTAGAAAATCCAAGCGATGGCGTTTGTAGCATCGGAAATAGTTTTTTTTAGTAAGCAACATTATTCGCCAGATAGCTGTCAAAGTCACAATTACATTCATCACATGGTTAAAAAAATGGAAAGGAGTGAGTTTCAAGTGGGGATTAAACACTTGTATTTAAAAGGCTTAATACAGAAAGAGATCAAAGCTGAGTTGGATGAAGTTCACGACAGATCTGCTCCTGTGTTTGCAACTGTTTATAATTGGGTAAATGAGTTTAAACGTGGCTATACATCCACAAAAGATGAAGTGACTATTCCCGAAATGGTTGACGAAATCCACGACATGGTTTTATGTGATCGACGAATCAAACTGCGTGAAATAGTTGAAGCCACCGACTTATTGCAAGGTACAGTGTTTTCAATTTTGCAGGAAAAATTGGGTGGGAAAAAATGTAAGCAAAAAATTTTGTTCACTCTCAGTGGAGAATAAATGCAATTGTGTGGCCGATATTTTCGCGCTTTTTCGTTTCAGCGTCGACACATAACAGTTAATGAAACATGGATACACTTCAGAGACAAAGGAACAATCAAAACAGTGGGTTTTTGAAGGCGAACCCGCTCCGAAGAAGACGAAGACGGGGAAATCGGCTGGCAAGGTTATGGCCACAGTTTTTTTGGGATGCCCGCGGAATCATCTACACCGATTATTTGGAAAACAGAAAAACAATAACTGGAGAGTATTATCCGTTATTATTACACCGGTTGAACGAAAAAAAAATCGTCTTCATTTAAAAAATAAAAAGATCATCTTCCATCACGACAATGCACGGGCGCATATCTGTAGTTTTAATAGTCATGGAATTAAAGTTGGAATTAATACAACATCCACTGTATTCACCGAATTTGGCCGCCAGAGACTCTTTTTTACTTCCGAACTTAAAAAACGACTCAGCGGACAACAGTTCACGTCGAAGGAGGAGGTCATCGCCCAAACAGATGCCTATTTTGAGGACCTTCCGAAATCTTACTTTTTAGACGGCTTAAAAAAGTTGGACAAATGCTTAGAAAAGTATCTAGAGCTAAAAGGAGATTATGTTACTTAAAATAATTTGTTTTTCTATCTCTTTCTAAGAACTTATAAACGACCCTCGTATAAAATAACTGCGACCGGCAGAACAACGGTTATATTTTGGTAAATAGAACATAGTTTGCGTTAAATTTATAACTATGTACTAGTAGTAAAACATATTTTACGAACAGACATGCATCCCAAAATAGTAATTAAATAATAATATAGTAATTAAGTAGTAATAAAAAAATATTTTTGATCACCGAATTGTAAACCTTTGTGGAAAGACTACTAGATGGCTTAGTAGTACGATCGAAGCTGAATGGGAACATCAAAATAACGTGGATTCTCACCTTACCTCACTATCCCCTCTTATCCCACCTTCCCCTATAACAGTTACATGCTGTGATATACCCCTATTTTATTTACTACAGTTTATATCTGCTTAAATTAAACTAACGCTTATAAAACAAATAGGCGGAGCATTCTCGAGCATTCGCCAACTAGAATTGTAAAATATGACGATATCATATTTTAAACGCCATCTGCGAGTTGATAAATGAAGTACCCTGTATAAAATGCGACAGACAATTTCTCAAGTATCATTTTATTATGGCTTGCAATATATGATCCGAGAATAAACATAAATTTTACCTGAATGGAAGTGTAGTTGAAGCTGACAAGGCAAAAGAAAATGTTTAGGTATAATTTTTCACTACCGTGTTTTTTTTTGGTTCTTATATACCATATACGAAAATCGTTCTGATTTTTTTTATGACCGACGATCTATACCATCTACTCTCTAATCTAATTAATCCTTGTTGAAGCAGTTTAATGACTTGTTTCGCTTAAACTACTTCAACAGAGCTTCGGAAATGTTCATTCGAATACATTTTTGGTCTTTAGTGAGCAATGGCGGCACTCAACGCCTGATTAGCTTTTCACTCATAAATCTTCAGTTAATATATGATAAATATAATATAATATATATTTTTGGGGGATAACCGTAAACAATTTGAAACCCATCCATCCTCGGAACCAGCATGTAAAATAGTAATTATTTTTCCCTTGTTCGCTGGGGCTTTGGTTTGGCATTTTCTTGATGTATCTACCCATCCTTTTGTTGGAATCTCATGTGTATCGAACCATGTTTCATCAAGGTAGATAATGGGACGATTTTCTAATCTGTATTTTTTTATAGTTTAAATAGTCAAACTGCCATCGTCGCAGTCGTTGTAATTCCATAAATATTTGTCTTTTATTAATGGTCTAATATACAAAACTCATTTGAGATAATATTCTGCGGAGGCTAGTTCTGCTGCAAGGAATGTTGTTTCATCTGTCCTTAGTCCCAACAAAACTACTAAATCAGGTATAAAATTAATTTTTATCTTTTTACCTGTTATTTTATTAGGCCCGGCCCTGTTTACGTTTCTTGCAACTTAACCGTATTTCGTTACGGCAAGGGTTGTTAAGAGTTTATTGCAGCCAATCAGTCAACGATATATCTTTACCTTATATAAAAGCACTATACAAGGACTTTAGTGATGGTAGAAAACCAGTTGAGGATTGTTTAGTTTTTAGTGTTCTTTTAGTCCTTATGTCGCCCAATACTGAGCATCGACCTCCTTCAAAAGCTTCTACCTATCACGATCTTATGCGATTTTCATCCCAGCAATTCAGCCTCGCTCTTCAGATCATCATTCCATCGCATCTGGCCTACCTTTATTCCTTTTCCCCGTTTATTAATATTTTATCTCCTATTTGTTGTTCTTGCAACGTAGCCTGCATAGTTCCATTTTAATTGGGTCACCCTCTTCACGATATCTGCTGTTTTAGTTTTTTGACGAATCCACTCATGTATTTCCTTATTTCTCCATGAAATTGCTATCATTGATCGTTCCATGGTTCTCTGGATAACTTCTAGCTTCGTAAATATTCGCATTGTTAACGTTCATGTCTAGGCCCTACTATATATTACAATGGGGAGTAATCCATGCTAGATGTATTCGACTCTTAATTTCAGGGTCTTCAATTTCCTTACCCAGCGTAATCATTTCACCAAAATATATATTTATCCGCGTATTCTAAAACTGTTCCAGCGACGACTATTTGCGGATCTCCAGGACACAAAGTCTTGGTTTTAGTCATATTTCTCGAGATGCTTTTTCTAGATTGTCTATCATATCCTGCAGATCTTTATTTTTGGCGAACACAACAACGTCATCGGCAAATCTTAAATGATTCCATTCCTCCGCTAATGTTCATCCCATTGTTTAGCCAGTTCAGTTTTTGATATATATATATATATATATATATATATATATATATATATATATATATATATATATATATATATATATATATATATATATGTAGAAGTAATAGTACTGACTCATCTCGGAATCTCCAGAGCTACAAGACTTACAGACTTGAAAATTGATCGGCATATTTCTTTTGCTACGTAAAGATCAGCTAAGAATAGGTTTTGCGAAAGTCAACACCGAAGGGGCTTGCGGGGATGTTAAATGCAAAAAAATCCCGTTTCTTTAATTACAAGTCATACAAACTTGGCAGGGATGCTCCTTATAATACATAAAAATCTACTAAAAACTGAATGTTTGAAAAATCTATTTCCAAAGGGGTGAATTAGGGGGGGGATATATGGGGGTATAGGGGATTCAAACACTCTAATTTTTTGACTATATGTCCTATAGATTTGAAACTTAGCAGAAATATTCCTTACACTTCACAGACACAGACATTCACTAAGGACGGCTTATACAAAAAAGCGCTACTAAGAGGGGTTGCGGGGGCGTAAAAAAAAATTAAAAAAAAAATATATATATATATATATATATATATATATATATATATTACATAATTATTTAATCAATGTATAAAAGAACCCAAAATCACTAAGAACACAAATTAGACAAAATTACATTCGGGATCGCATTTAAAAATGTATGATTTTTTTTCCCTTTAAACCGCTTAATTTAGTTACAGTTAATAACATTCCCTCTCGAGTGTCTTCTTTTCAAACCAGCCGAAATAGGGGAATAAATTTCAAATAATATCCCGAGAAAATTAGAACACGAAACCAATCGGTCATCAATCACGACCGAAAGAATTGACTTTCAATTAAAAGAAAAAGGCGCTATCGATCAAGTGGGTATTTTTTTCCTTTGACGTTTTACTCTTCCTTTACCACTCCCACACAAAATGTCCCCTTATTTTAGCCCCCTTTTTATAATATTCCCCTTTTTGTTTCAGTTTTCATCAGCGTGTTCGTCTTCTACAGCCGAAGTCACATTAAGAAGAAAAAGAAGAAGAAACCACCGTCGCCGGAGAACGACGTCAGAGAGAACGTCATCAGTTACGACGACGAGGGTGGAGGGGAGGATGACATGACTGCTTTCGATATAGCTCCGTTAAAAATTCCGGTGAACAAACACAAATCAGAAGGACACAACGAGAATATTGAACGTAAGAATGCAGTATATTTCCACTTTACCACAGTTTGTATTCTGTCAAACAAACATCCGGAAATGTGTATGTAAAATGATTTGAGTTCGTTTCAGCATCTGATCAGTTTAAGTAATGTCTGAATGATTGGGGCGTGTTCATATATTTATTTTTTAGTTCAGTTTTGAAAACGGGGGGAGATTACCCTCCGAAACGTTAACGTTAAAAGTTTGTAAATTTTTTATAACATTTTTATATCTTTAAAAATATTGTTCGTTAGGCAAATTTATTACAAAAAAGAATCACTGAGAAATTTATCTCCGTTTGGTTTTTTGTTTTTACCCAGTGATTCTTTCTTTAAATAAGAACA
Organism: Cosmopolites sordidus; assembly: GCA_031761425.1. Lineage (NCBI taxonomy): Eukaryota > Metazoa > Arthropoda > Insecta > Coleoptera > Curculionidae > Cosmopolites > Cosmopolites sordidus. The sequence goes on along the minus strand of JARFXV010001880.1, from coordinate 38,347 downwards.
GGTATTTTTGATATTTTTTGAGTTTTAGACAGTGGCGAAAAACCCAAATAAATGAGAAAAAATATCTGATCAGTTTGTTTGCATTTATGATTTTGACGTGTGGACATGTGCGCAAACATGTGGCTCGGTTTGTCAATATTAAACGAATCTCTCATGCTTCCAACCACACTGAAAAACCTAACACTCATCTTTATTTGTAACTCTACAATCAGTTCAATTTTAATATTACTGTGAAACATGTTAAGATCGATATATTAATTTTCCCACTGCCAGAAATATCGCCTAAACTCGCTCTAAAGTGCTACAGAGGCCCTCCTCCCTCCACCTAAGTTCGCTTCTGTGAAGGAATGATACTTGTGTTGAGATCTGTTGGATTGTGATTGTAATTTTTTTGATAATGGTCGATATTCCATTTTTCTTGATGATAGTGAAAATGCTGTTTTTCTTGATATTTTTTCGGTAGATGATGGTACAACGGTGTAATCAAGCTTTGAATCATCTGTTGAATCTTGTTCGAATCATAAGTTTGATGGTTTGAAGCTGATGGAACAAATATATCTTATTGTTTGTTGATCAGTGTGTTGATGGATGATGACTTGATGGATGATGCGTGATAATGGTCGATATTCCATTTTTCTTGATGATAGTGAAAATGTTGTTTTTCTTGATATTTTTTCGGTAGATGATGGTACAACGGTGTAATCAAGCTTTGAATCATCTGTTGAATCTTGTTCGAATCATAAGTTTGATGGTTTGAAGCTGATGGAACAAATATATCTTATTGTTTGTTGATCAGTGTGTTGATGGATGATGACTTGATGGATGATACGTGGATGGATGATGCGTGGATTAAGGATGTATTGCTGTTATTGACAGATTATTGATAGATCCGTTGTTGGTCGAAGGGTTACTGATCCGACTGGAACCGCTGATACATGTGTTGATTAATTCGTTGCTTATGCCAGTGGTTCCTGTGTCGAGTTAGCATTATTCAAAGTTTATTCGAAGTTCTGAGTCAACAATTATGTATATTCTGGTTACGGGTGTTTGATGATATTTCTATAATTATAGATGTTCTCTGGAGTATGTACGTGCTCTCAAGTTAAAAATCATGGGTTGAGCACGGTTCACTCGGGGTCACCAATAACGGTTTATGATGGAGTGGGCATGTATACTTCCTGCTTCGTAAATTGGAGGTAAAACATAAAATATCAAATAATCTAACTGCTGGATATAACTGCAAAATATCAAACTGCTGGAGAATTTGAAGCAAAAAATAGCTGCCTGGGTTTGTAGGATAAGAGAATATAATGAAAAAGTATAATCAAAAAAAAAGCCTAGAACTTGAACAAAAAATTTAAATAACAACAACATGAAACTCATCCAAGAATACTGGGAAAATATTTCGTCTAACCCGATTGAACATAATGCTGAAGCTTATTGGATAAACGACGAAACACAAAGGGTGGAGAATTTACACCTTATGTCAGATACCAACATAGCTGAACACGATATTATAAATGCCGTTAAATAATGGGAAATTCGAAATCACCAGGTGTTTATGGATTGCATGCATATTGGTTGAAAAACTTCAGATCAGCGCATGTGCTTTTGGAAAATTTAATAAAGCGTTAAGGAAATCAGAGATAATTCCATCATAGTTCACAAAAGGCATCAAACATGTGTTGATTAATCCATTGCTTTTGCCAATGGTTCCTGTGTTCATAGTTGAGTTAGCAATATTCAAAGATTCTTCGTTCTGAATGACCAATTATGTATTTTCTGGTCGCGGATGTTTGATGATATTTTCCTTATTTTGGATGTTCTATCGAGTACGTTTGTGCTCGTACACGAGTCAACAATCATGGTTTTGGGTTAAGCAAGGTTCACTCGGGATCAGCAGTTACGGTTTATGATGAGCTGGGTATCTACACTTCCTAAGAGTGTTCGGATTTATTTCAACGTAATTATACTAGCTCTTTCACGCTGGAACCTACATTAAAAAATACTCGTTTTCTTTTGGCTCATTTTAATTTTTTCAGTTCATTTTTTTGTAGTGTCAGTAATTATGCAGGAAAAACAATAGAAATTCTTCAAGGCAGTTAATATTGATAATAGTACGAAAAATAGGTTTAAAATTAGTTCTAAATTGTTTGTAGTTTATTGTAGCCACAATGATTTTTTTTACTGTATTTATGTAAATAAATATCGGATAAAATCGAAAATAACGAATTTGTCCGAAAATACAACCCTAACCCAGAAACTGCAAATGATATAAATGTTTGCAGTAGTACGCGTATATTTGTAGTGACTGTTAAACTCTTGTTACTACTGCAAACAAAAGAATCAACTGATCAAAAAATTATTATGATTAAAAAGGTTAACGCCTAAGAAATAAAACAAACCGTTTGTAACTTCTTGAACTGGTATACATGTATATACATACATACATGCACATATGCATGTCAGTAAATAGGGCTTATAAGGCTTCCTAAAGTAAAAAACACTAAAGCATAAAGGAGCCACATTACCTATGATGTCTAAGGCGTCAGCCTTACGTAACGGCAGTTAATGTGGAGCGGGTTCGAATCCCGTACCAGGCAAAAAAAGTTTTTCTAAAATTCTTGTGAGTGTTTCTAGGTAAGAGTGTAAAATCTGACAAGGAATCCCCCCTCAGTCACGCCAGTTCGAGGCTGGGTAAGGCCGGATGCCTTCTGAGAGGTTTTCTACGTTGGTCACTCGCCAGTCGGTAGGCTTCTCGAGATACTTTCGGTTAAGCACAATCAACTAAGGGTTGATAGCCTGAGGGGGGTGCTGACCGGGGTTTTCAGTAGCTGATGACCGTGGTTCGGAACCCACGTTAAGCTGTAGGTCCAGTCGCTAAATAGCCTTCTCAGTTGCTGATGCGCCTCTAACTCCAAAGCTTTACTATTACTAAAGCATAAACTATACATGTTTTATGGGGCAACTGTTTCCATCCAAAATAGTGGATAGCATAGAAAAATAACCGCGAAATTGTTGAAGTGGATTTTTTAGGAAGGTAACATAATCTTCAAAAGTGTTATAACACCCCTTTCAACAACAGTTCTATTGAATGACTATTAAGAATATATAAACGATTATATCGAATGTAGATCCTTCTGTCCGTTTTCAAATTTTATAGAACATGTGTTACTGAAATGATAGTACTTGTATCAACGAGTTTATTATAGGTGACGTGTCGACTCAATCGTTTCTTAATGGAAATTGTCTGTAGTTTTATGTAGTTACAGAAAAAAATAACGTAAAAACCATTGTACTGATTATGTTTGGGAAGCACTAAAGTTGATATAGTTTCAGCAGCTCACTACAAACGATATATAAACTACAAACGATTATATCGGGCGTAGATTCTTCTGCCAATCTTCATTGAAGTATACTACATTTATTAGCATCATCTATAGGCAAAAATAAGCAAAAAAATCGAGTATTCTTTAATGCGGGTTCCAGCGCGATGGAGCTAATTATATTGAGTTTATTTGAAGTTTCATAACAGTAACATGGAATCTCTATTAAATGCTGGAGACGAAGCCGCAGTCTAAAGAGTAGATGGGGGCAGGTGAAAGTGCGCCGAACAAATCGAAACGTATTCTACATGTAGGAAAAGTTATGGCTACGATTTTCTGGGACTCTCATGGGGTGATGATCATAGATTACCTGATACTTCACTACTGAGCGAACTTAAGGATGCTATCCGGCTAAACGTTCATATTTAGCCAGAATGAAAGTGCTCTCTCACTAGGACCATGCGCCTGCCAGGTCTCGAGTTATTGCTGGACCTAGTACTGTTCCTGAGCTCCCGAATCTATACTCCAAAGTATAAAAATTTTACTTCCACCGATTATCTTCTCTTTTCAAACCTGAAGAAATAGATCACTCGACAAAGATGTTTTAAATAGTGAGATTGAAGCTGAAATAACCGGTTACTTTTCACAGTTAGTTAAGCATAAGACACTACTCTTAGAAAATTTCAGACCCGGGCTCGACATATTACGGGTTTAATATTCTGATTTTTTTCAGTGGCAGAGATCAGAAACAGAAAACACGAGATACTAAACATCGAAACTCTAGTTAAAGACTACAATGACGGGAACGACAACGAATACAGCGACTCCTTCCTGGACGATCTTCGAAACTACGCCTTCGAAGGTCCGGGTAGCAACGCAGGATCGCTCAGTCCAATTAATTCAAGCTAAAACGCGAAGAAAAGAGGAACGCTCTCTTTCTTGACCTAGCGAAGAAAAAAATGTGATATAATTTTATTTGTTTGTTTCAACCCAGAAAAAACTCTTCATTATAATCAAGGATCGACATTTAGTGCACTGACATAAATACCCCACCATTTCTGGATGTAAAAAGTGAAATACACGTAAGAGATATCTTCATTGTCATCTATCATGGATAACATCTATCACTCTTATTGTTAAAAGTTAAGAATAAATGTTTAAAATTTTAAAGATTTTTAATAAACGTGTTAAAATCCTCAATGTTTTTTTTTAATTAACTTAAATAAAAAAAAAATGTCAAGGTTACCGCACTTAAGATTAGAATTGTTGTTTAACCTCAACTTTTCTTTTTCTTCTTCCTGTGATTTTAGACCTCGTAAAGTTAACCTTGACTTCCTCCAAACTTCGGCTCCATTCGAATCGATCTCTAGCAACCACTTACCAGGTTTTGATGTGCAGTAGTTCTCATTTCTTCATACATTGTCTACCTGGTATCTTTTGTCTACCACTCTTTCTGTTATTTCCTATATGCCCCTCCAAGATTCTTCTTATTGGGCTATCTGGCATTCTCCCCCGTGTCCAGCCGATCCGAATCGCTGAAACCTAAATATACAGATCTTTGTATAACTGCTTAACTTCGAAGTTATACCTGATCCTCCAAATTCCATTATCATTCACAGCAATAAGAAATTCTTCTGTGTACTCTTCTTTCAAACGGTGCAAACACAACTTCTGTTTCTTTATAAGGGTTGTAACTACTTTTTTGTCTGCTATTGGTTACCTCGACGACAACCGTTCCCCGGAAGCAGTTAGATTGTGGATCGTGGATGGATTCAAGCAGCACTAGTGAAGAGCGTTACCCAGTTCTTTAAGATCAAAAATAAAATCTAAACTGGGAAGAAGGTTTTACCTAATCCAAAGAATTCAGTTTGCCACTACATCAATTTAATAATTAAATAAACACAAACTCTGAGACAATCAAAGAAAATAAAAAAATTAAGCATAATACTTATAAGCAGTCTACCTAATAACAAAACAAGTTAGATGTATTGTTATTTCAATGAAAATATATAAGATAAAATAGTTTTAAAGACCCTATAAAAAACAGGTTTTAGCTTTCTAAGATAGAAATTAAAAATAGGTGGCAAATTCTATGATGGTAGTAAAAGTGATTCTTGTAATAATAATGGTAATATAAAAAGAGATGAACACTATTGCCCACCTTTATGCTAAAAATAGCTTTAATGTCATTAACACTTGGTTAATGCTATATTAATAAATAAAAAAGTTGAAATATTGCCGGTCATTATATCAGCAAACGGCTTGGTACATAAAACACCAGTACTACACATCAAGCAACTCCTTTTAGGCAAATACCTCATAATACAATTGCAAAAAAGCAGTACTACCAGCCACAACTTCCATCGTACACAGAGTTTTATCCAATTAGTGGACCTCATACTTATCTTGACCTTTCGGATCCGTTGAGTGGGTGAATGTCGTTCAAAAACGTGAAAAAAATGATATATACCAAAAAAATATATATGTATACTAAGCACTTTCCAAATCTGGCGATTCAGTAATCTGTTGGCAATACGACTCCCGGGTTACTGAAACAAACTTAGAAATAACTGCGATAAAAAAAAATTAAAAATAACTGTGATAATGATATCTGACCTGGTCTGGTAACTGAAATGTCCGGTAACTGAAACGTCCGATATCTGAAACGTCCGGATTCTTAAATATCCGAAGTCTGAAATGTCCGGTAACTGAGATACAGAATAGAGAAAAATGGAAGAATATGACACTGGCTTAGATCATCTTTACGATAGAAAAAAGCTTACAATGTTAGCTCATTGTTTAATTGTTCTAAATAAACTGCCATAAATGTCATTATAAATGAACCCATATAATATATAAGAAGGTATTCCAATCCTACAAGGAACGATGGAAAATGTTTCAAGCGGTGGCGCGATCTCACGTCTATCCAAGGCATCAATTTAAACTTTTTATGGTGTGCCGACTTAACAGTTTGGGGTTCAAATACTAACCATTGCTGTATTTTTTTTGTTCAAAAATTGTATTAAAATTATTCTGTTATTAATTTATAATTATTAATTTAGAAGTTATTTTTTCAGTCTCTACTGTTAAATAATTACTAAAGGAAAAAATGTACGTCACTCATCATACACATTAGTTTTTCCAATTCAAAAAGTTTGCAATAAATCTAATTATTATAATTTATATTATAATTATAATAAAATTTATTCAGAAAATATAAACAAGACAGTAACATTAAAGAATCAGTATAATTATCAAAAAAATAATAATAATAAATTGAAATATGTCTTTCTCTCAATTGGAAAAAGCGGCCAATAAGGGTATAAAATATTTACAACAAAAAATGCCTATCTAAAAACACAAAACTGAGACACTACAACACAGTTATTAAGCCAGAATGTCTATATGGGGCAGAAACGCTCATTTTGAATAGAAAGAGAGACATCGAGAACAATGAAAAGAAGGAAAGAAAAATTATAAGAAAAATCTTAGGCCCCAAACAAATAAGTAGCACAACATACCGACTTCGAGAAAACCAAGAAATCAAACAATACACAGATATACATAGCGATATGAGAAAAAGAAGACTTAAGTTTTACGGACACATAAAACGGATGAATCCGAGTAGGTTAATTAGACAAATAGTCGAATTTTATGAAAATAGGAGAAGAGCTAAAGTAGAAATAATTAAATGGATTGCTGCAATTAAAGAGTGAAATTCAGGATAGAGGCTGTTTCAGACACAAGGTTGACGTCTGGAAGGTTGGCCAGAGAGAAAAATGTAGGAAGACTGGAACAACTTGGTCTGACGAAGGGAAAAAAGCTCATAGCGAGAGAATGAAATTAGTATGAGCGCAAAGAAAGGCTAACAACAACAAACGCCTCTAATTGTACTTCGCATGGTCCACCAAGACCCATACGTGAATAATAATAATAATAATTGAAGTACATGTATGTACTTCAAGACATGTACAGACATGAAGTACATGTATGTACTTCAAGAGCTGTAAAGGACTATATTCTGATTATCTGGTTATACTGTTATATCTTTAGCTAAGAATATCATTTACTGCTCTCAAAGTACATACATGCAAACTTTATTACCGCTTATTTACCGCTCGGAAATGAATATATTCAATTTATTGTTTTTTTTTTAGAAGCATATTGATTCTTTAATGTTATTATATTTGTTATACTGATTGTATTTTATTGTATTTAATTAGAGTTATTTCACGCTTTTTCAATTAAAAACAAATGTGTATAGATACAAAGTTCTTTTTGCCGCATTGTTTGTGGTTTGCGCAAGTATGATCACGTTTCGGGGAAAATAACTGATTTGGAGTGGTTAAAGATCTAGATAAATAAAGGACTTTTTATTTAAATATTTCTTACTATCGAGTATTGAACGCTTAATGATTAAGTCCTCTCCACTTTGCCTTAGGAATAAATTGAATTTTCGACGAATTATTCACAATTCGTACCTTCGTCACAGTGGCACCTTCTTATGGCGCCACGTTATAATACACCCATGTTTGGCCGTTCTTTCAGCTACAATGCTGTTAACTTGTTTAACTCTCTAAGTAGAGGTTTGAGATGTCATTTAATGTTTTAGAAAAGGATCAGATTTAAATTTAACTAATATATGTTATCAACTCGGAGATATGAACCTTGTATGTTATTTTATGATTATCTTCATTTTTCGTTGATCAATCTTAGTTATTTTCCTTTATATCCGTGTTTTGTAATTTTAAATATGGGCTGAGCTATTATTTGTCATTACATGTTTTTGTTTGTGTATATTATTTTTCCACATAACGTTATTATTATTTGTATTTTTATCTGCAGAATGTTAGTTTATGTTTATATACTTTATTTAAGTCTAGTACTATGTATTGTAATTGGTTTTTAGATACGAGTTGAGTATGAGTGGCTCGTTGAGCTAGAGTTTGCCCTTTTCATTGACATTAAATTAATTAATAAAGACATTTATTACATTATTATTATTATTATTATTATTATATAATACATACATTTATACGCACATTTTTTTTTATTTTACTAATTATTTAACCCTAAAAACTGAAAAAATAACTTACAACTTAATTATCAGAAATTAATAACGAAATAATTTTATAAAAAAAATTATAAGAATTTTGAGAATTGAATATTGAATTTTGATGATTTGAACCCCAAACTGTTAAGTCGAAACGCCATAAAAAATTTAAATTGATGCCTTGGATAGGCTTGAGATGGCGTCACCGCTGGACACATTTCCCATCGCCCTTTACAGGATTATATATTAGCTTAAAATGAACAGGAGAGACCAGAGCCCTGATATTTCTGGTAGTCAAAGCTTGAAATGCACATATTAATTTACAGATGGCACTGTTGCTTACACGAAGCCTCAACCTGTCACCTTTTTTTATTTGACATTGACAAATTGTGTATAATAATTAAAGTATACAGGTAAACAATTTAACAATGTACAGGTTCAGCAAGATCACTTGGGCAATTATTGTTGACAGCTTTTGACGTTTTTTACAGAATTTTTATTGCTTATATAGTTTTTTTACATCAAGTGTTTTATCTCAAACATAATGCCAGAAACTCTTCAATTTACCGATGTTACAGTTCGATGCTTTTTTATGTATTAAATTACATGTAAGTAGTATTGTTTTTACCAGTAAAATAGCCGGCAGAAATAACAGAGGTTATTATTTTCAGATTGATTGCACTGTTGATAACTGGACGAACTCACCAAGAAAGTTTGAACTATCCATCAGTTTATTTACTTAATCAAGTTTCTGATTTTGATGATATAGTTGAAAGAGAAGATAATTTAGAGAATATCAGAGAGGACCTACCTTCCTTTCATTCCGATCGGTTTCGTTTCCTACCAAACAACAAAAAACCAACTTATGAAAGATTTAGTGGTGACCTTCCTGATGATAACGTTTTTTCGTCCATTTGTTTGAGTGACAGTTTATGCCCCAAGCATGACATCAAACACAGAGAATCAGAAACGGATATGTCACCAAAAGTATACAGGGTGGAACCGGAGGAAACGCAAATGGAAGGTTCCCAGAGGATGGAGCCTCAAAATAGTCACCTAGCAAACAAGTTTTATAGCGATAGTGATAGTGATAGTGAAGTGCCAGAGACAGTTATAATTAAGGAAAACCCCCAAGATTTACCTGATAGGTATGCGGGAGAAAATTCTCCCGACAGAATTGGAAATACAAATAGGGATGATAGTAAGACTTATTTCTTGTTCTAATTTGATGATTTCTTGACCTATTTCTTGATTTGTTTTTTGAAGTACTCCATATAATGTCCAGCCAAATGGTCTTTAAACCAACAGGCTTTATAAATTTTAATGCAAATATTCTGACAAACGATAGGGTTTAATTTTAGTGGTGTTTTAGTGTTTTAGTGGTTTTAGTGGTTTTAATAAAAGCAAAAATAAAACTAAATTCGTTTGAAACACCTTATTTCAATAATGAGAAGTAAAACGATATTAGCATCAAAAAACTATATAAAAAAAAATCCATATACTTTAGTATAATGCTATTCAGTATTATTAGTTATTCAGATCAGATTCATATTAGATTCAGGTTAGATTCAGTTCCATAGAGAAGAATGGAAATTATGATGCATTATAAACTGTGATTTTTGTATGTTCGTTTAAGTTTCGGTTACTAAACACTCTTCTCATTAGACATCCAAAATTGCCACCAACAAGTGTGCTGGTGACAGAGAATAAAGTGTTATTCTATATTTAACCTCTTGTTCAATGTCGACAGAGCAATAAATTTAACTTCCTTGATACGGAAAACATGCTACTTCTTCCAGTGGCTGACCATTCACAACAATATCAGCTGTCTCTCTCTCTCTTTCTTCATTTGGAGAAATTTGTTACAATCTTTACGTTTTTTGTTCATTAGTTTTAAGTCTGAAGGGACCGTAGGCCTCACTAAATAAGTTATCAGGAGTTGTTATCAATGAGAACTCTCTCATCCACAACACTGCGGGCGGGTAGATCTTTGATGACAGACTCACCAAGTTCGTGTGGCCGTTCATAGGATTTTCAGCATCCTCCACTAACACCACATTTCGAAAGCGTTGATATATTTTCTGTCATTATCTTTCACTTTTTTATATTGTCGCAGTACAATGCGCCTCTAATTTACAGTTACCAGTCTCATCAATTATTGAGCCCAGATACGTGAGCTTGCTAACTCTTTGGATATTTAGTTGCAAGTTCAATTAAACACCCATCTTGGCTTCTATTGATGACCGTTAATTTTGACTTTTCCAAATTAATTTCAACAATGTTTCTAAATTATTCCGGGTGTCGAACCGTGAAGAGGCCAACTGACCTCTTCAGTCAAAGCGGACAACACTTGAAAATGTCAAATGAGATTTGGGCGAAACGTCGTGATTCTTCACAGAATGAACGAATCGACATCCGGAATAATTTAGAAACATTATCTACCGTTCCTGAAAATATTAGATGTGTCATATATATATATATATATATATATATATATATATATATATATATATATATATATATATATATATATATATATATATATATATATATATTCAAAAAAACCACTGTATCTCTTTATTGGCTACCATTAATTGTTTATCTCTGATTTTCAGATATTGCTAATTCGCCTCATGAAGCGAACTGTAAAAACTGCAATGGTCTCAAAGATTTCTTCCCAATTCCACTTTTAGAAAGTATATTGATAAGTAGACTACTAGAAGGTATTAAAAGAGATCAATCGGACTCGAATCAACTGAAATACATAGTGAAATCTGTAGTTCCGACGTTTAGGAACGTTCAGAATCTCGAGAATCCGAGTGTGGCTACAAGTTTTCGAAATTATCTACGAAAAAAGGAAAAACAATTTGAACGATTGAAAAGGAGCTCTAAACGTCACAGGAGGAAAAAGAAGAGGAAACGAAAAGAAAAAAAGATGAGGAAGAAAAAGAGGAAGAAAGAGCACCATGAAGAGAAGCATCGATATTATAGAAACGCGAATAATCCCAATCGAGAACATTTAGAAAGCGAATTGAACAGCATGATGGGATACATCAACATGAATCAGACCTTTAAAGACACCTACAACTACTTGCCGGTTATTTTTGGTTCTGTTAAACCGTCTCCAGATCAGATGCTCGTGGCAGCAGTGAAACACAATGCATCTGACGAGGAGAAACTGATGCTGACGAAGATTTTAAATTTACGATCCGACAGTGGACCTTCCAGTCAACAAAATCTAAATCTGTCGCTACCAAGTCCACCTGGAAATGCGAGGTTAGAAATGGGCACTACCAAACCACCTGGCCAGGAAAACTCGACTTTTAATCTCAATCTGAACCTGAACGCTCCTGACATAAAGAAAACAATCATGGACATCATGAAGCGACAACAAAAAGTCGTCAGTCGCGAGGTGATTTTTTGAATAACAAAATACTGTTTAAATCCAAAAGTTCTGGGAATTTTTTTTCGTTAAAATTTTCAGTTATATCATAAAAATAGCCAGAGGAAGTCAGATCAGACGAGTACTGTGAATGGTCAAGCATGGCAGAGTATTGTTCTCTTTTGTCCGCGATGAAACCATACACGAAAAATTCTCAAAAGGGTGTTCCAGAATATCCAAATTGTATTCCACTGTGACATTCTGATTATTCAGGGTAAATCCTTGTATGCAGTATCACCAATATTATCAAATCAACGAGTGTGAATTTGAGCCGTTTTTTTTGGACGCGTTTTTTGGTGCAGATATTTTTTTCATGTCCTTTTCCTGATTCATGATTTGCTTACATTTTACTCTTTGAATGCTTTCGTATACATTCAAAGCATTATTTTCCCTGTTCTAACAGATCTTCAATTTACTAATATTGATATAATGTTCATGCTCAAGTGCATATTGGGCAACATTAGATTTTCATATCAAATGGGAGGAACATATTCTTTATATCTAGTTAGTATGGATCTTCCAGTTTGCCCAAAACACCTTCGATCATCATAATCTTGAGCCAATTTCATAAATCCTCAATTTTTCACGAGTGTTTATTGTATCCATTGGATATCCCAGGACTTCTCGTAACTACACTAATCTCTTAATTCATATTTTTGTGTAGCTCTCATATTAAATGTGCATCAAACGGTATTACCATGAATTTGTTTTTGCTCTATTGCCTTGACAAATCGAATATTCTTTCAATTATTTATTGAGCATATATTTTTCAATTAATCTATCTGCTATATTTCTATTATAACTATTCACTTCAGCTACCTCCTTAATTAATTTTATCTCTTGGTTATAACTATCTTTATTTAAAGGAAAATTAATTAATATTTCTACCGTAAACTTTAAGTTAGCTATATTATTGTAAAAGCTATGACTTGAATAGTTAGGATTGTATGTCAAGGTTGTATGTCAGGTTTTTTTAATGTCAAATTTTAACCTATTTTTAGTTACTAAGGAATTGTCAGTTCAAGTTTTTAAAGTTCTTATAAATTTTCGTTTTTTTGTATAGAAAACTGCAAAAACATGATCCATATAAAAGGTCTACCATTAGGGATGATGGAACTTTGACGGCTCATACGGATGACATATCCTGTCAGTTCTTTTCCGAAAGGTTTGAAATTAAATCATGGTTCGTTTCACGTTAGAAAATCATTTGAAAATTGTCCAGTTTTTTACACAAATTCGCGGTCCCTTCGTGCTACGCAACGAGCAATTCAGATTCATCGTGGTGGTTTTTCGGAACAGGCATATTAAAGCGAGTTTACTATCCACGTTAGTGTAGTGCATGTATGACAAAAAAGCAGAAGAGTTAAGAATATTGCCGCCGTTCAAGCAAGTGTTGTTCGCCGCTAGGCCTCTGGCCATAGACAACCTGGCGACTTTTGAGGTTGGACTTAGGTTTGCATCCGTATAAGATGGTACTGGCACAAAAACTGAAACCAATCGACCATCATATTCGTCCTGAATTTGCCGATTTGGGTCCTCGAAATTATGGAACCCGACAACGAATTTCATCGCAAAATCGTCTTTTCCGATGAGGCTCATTTCTGGTTGAATGGCTTCGTCAATAAACAAAATCGAATCCATAGTGATATATGAGAGTCCTTTGCATCCACAAAATATCACAGTTTGATGTGGATTTTGGCATAGAGAAGCCATCGGTCCTTATTTCTTAAAAAGGCAAGAAGAATTTTTTCCCACAATTTGATGAAATTGGCGCGAATGGCCTTTATTTTCAATAGGATGGCGCACCACCGCATATTTCCCAAAAAAAAATGGGTTTATTGCGAGCCGAGTTCAGCAGATCGTTAATTTCACGAAATGGCCCCATCCCTTGGCCGCCGAGATCATACGATTTAGAACTCTTTTAGATTATTTTCTCTGAACATATGTGAAAATACAGGTTTATAGTAATAAACCCGGGACTATTGGCGACTTGAAAACTAACATTCGTCAAGCCATAGCTCATACAGCTCGAAATGTGCGCCAGAGACATCCAAAATTGACGCGAGCAAATCCGTGTCTGCAAAAAGAACCTTGATAGCCATTTGGCTGAAATCATATTCAAATGTGTTTTATTTCATTTTGAAGTTCCATCATTCACAGACCCATTATATCTTCAGTTACACCCTTGGAAATGAACTGAGTTCATACTTAGCTACGATTTCAAATTTGTCACAGAAAATGATTGACAGGATTGACAGATGATTGCCCATTGCCGTTTCTTCTTGTAACTTGTAAAACCAATTAAGCTGAAAATAACTTAGTTTGATATACCAGGTGAGGCGACTAATAATTCTTAATTTTTTTAAGAAATGGCGCTGGAAACAACGATCGATTCACAGTCTAATCTCTTATATCACTTTGTTACTACGGCAGTATCTTTCAAAACGCTATTGATGTTTAAACGATTTCGAGTTAGCGTCATATTTTTTTTCGTGTGGTAAATATCGAATTTAGAGGCAAATAAAAAACATTTACAGCACTGCACGTACTGCTTTTCTTATTCAATCAAAAAAAAAACGCAAGTGAAAACCATCATATACTTCTGAAAACTTACTGTGCCAATGCCTCAATGCAAGATGTTTGTGGGCGTTAGTTTAGATAATTCAAAAGTGGTGATTTCAATTTGAAAGAAAAGGAACGCCTAGACCAACTGAAAAAATTTGAAGATGCCGAATTGCAAGGATTGTTGGGAGAAGACAATATGCAAACTCAACAACAAATGTCAGGAGGTTAAATGTTCGGAATTGAACCATTTATGATCAGCTGCATGCCATGGGAAAGATCTAGAAGGCAAGAAAATGAGTATCGCATCAGCTGAACGACAGAAATGCGCAAAACAGTGTGTGAAGTTTTGCTTTCTCGGCATGAAAGATACTTATTTATATTTCGGAAACAAAACACAGAATATCATGGATTAATCCAGGCTAACCATCAACATCGACACAAAACGGAATCGCTTTAGAAAGAAAACAATACTGTGTATTTGGTGGAATCAGAAGAGTGTCGTGTACCGTGAGCTTCTGAAAACAGTTAATACCGTTCGCTAGCGTCAACAAATAATCAAATTGAACCATGCATTGATCAAAAAGCGACCAGAATGGGCTACAAGACACGAAAATGTGATTTTACACAATGCCCTATGACATACAGAGAAAGCAGTCAGGAATATCATTCCTGTACTTGTTTGGGAACTCTTACCCCACCCGCCGTACTTACCAGAATTGGTCCCTTCTGACTACCACTTGTTTTCATCGATATCTCGTGCACTTTCCATGAAACACTTTAACAATCACGGAGATGTCGAAAAATGGCTTGATCACTGGACCACCTCAAAAGGTATAATGTTTTTCTGACAGAGCATCCACAAATTGTCAAAGAAATGGGAAAAATGTGCAGCTAGCGATGGCGCATACTTTGAATAAACCAAAAAATGGTTTAACTAAATCTTTCTCCTCCTACATTAAACGTGTTTTTCGATAAATAATAAGAGGTATTAACCGACACACCTGGAATAATTTAATAAATAGATTGTCTCTGGAATAATCTTGTTGAAATCGTTTAAGTCAAGGAACGCTTCCAGGTATACGAGGGTATGTGATTTACCTGATTTTGTACAGAGTAACTTTTACTGAATACCGTTCGCTAGCGTCAACAAATAATCAAATTGAACCATGCATTGATCAAAAAGCGACCAGAATGGGCTACAAGACACGAAAATGTGATTTTACACAACGCCCTATGACATACCGAGAAAGCAGTCAGGAATATCATTCCTGTACTTGTCTGGGAACTCTTACCCCACCCGCCGTACTTACCAGAATTGGTCCCTTCTGACTACCACTTGTTTTCATCGATATCTCATGCATTTTCCATCAAACACTTTAACAATCACGGAGATGTCGAAAAATGGCTTCATCACTGGACCACCTCAAAAGGTATAATGTTTTTCTGACAGAGCATCCACAAATTGTCAAAGAAATGGGAAAAATGTGCAGCTAGCGATGGCGCATACTTTGAATAAACCAAAAAATGGTTTAACTAAATCTTTCTCCTCCTACATTAAACGTGTTTTTCGATAAATAATAAGAGGTATTAACCGACACACCTGGAATAATTTAATAAATAGATTGTCTCTGGAATAATATTGTTGAAATCGTTTAAGTCAAGGAACGCTTCCAGGTATACGAGGGTATGTGATTTACCTGATTTTGTACAGAGTAACTTTTACTGAATACCGTTCGCTAGCGTCAACAAATAATCAAATTGAACCATGCATTGATCAAAAAGCGACCAGAATGGGCTACAAGACACGAAAATGTGATTTTACACAACGCCCTATGACATACCGAGAAAGCAGTCAGGAATATCATTCCTGTACTTGTCTGGGAACTCTTACCCCACCCGCCGTACTTACCAGAATTGGTCCCTTCTGACTACCACTTGTTTTCATCGATATCTCATGCATTTTCCATCAAACACTTTAACAATCACGGAGATGTCGAAAAATGGCTTCATCACTGGACCACCTCAAAAGGTATAATGTTTTTCTGACAGAGCATCCACAAATTGTCAAAGAAATGGGAAAAATGTGCAGCTAGCGATGGCGCATACTTTGAATAAACCAAAAAATGGTTTAACTAAATCTTTCTCCTCCTACATTAAACGTGTTTTTCGATAAATAATAAGAGGTATTAACCGACACACCTGGAATAATTTAATAAATAGATTGTCTCTGGAATAATCTTGTTGAAATCGTTTAAGTCAAGGAACGCTTCCAGGTATACGAGGGTATGTGATTTACCTGATTTTGTACAGAGTAACTTTTACTGAATACCGTTCGCTAGCGTCAACAAATAATCAAATTGAACCATGCATTGATCAAAAAGCGACCAGAATGGGCTACAAGACACGAAAATGTGATTTTACACAACGCCCTATGACATACCGAGAAAGCAGTCAGGAATATCATTCCTGTACTTGTCTGGGAACTCTTACCCCACCCGCCGTACTTACCAGAATTGGTCCCTTCTGACTACCACTTGTTTTCATCGATATCTCATGCATTTTCCATCAAACACTTTAACAATCACGGAGATGTCGAAAAATGGCTTCATCACTGGACCACCTCAAAAGGTATAATGTTTTTCTGACAGAGCATCCACAAATTGTCAAAGAAATGGGAAAAATGTGCAGCTAGCGATGGCGCATACTTTGAATAAACCAAAAAATGGTTTAACTAAATCTTTCTCCTCCTACATTAAACGTGTTTTTCGATAAATAATAAGAGGTATTAACCGACACACCTGGAATAATTTAATAAATAGATTGTCTCTGGAATAATATTGTTGAAATCGTTTAAGTCAAGGAACGCTTCCAGGTATACGAGGGTACGTGATTTACCTGATTTTGTACAGAGTAACTTTTACTGAATACCGTTCGCTAGCGTCAACAAATAATCAAATTGAACCATGCATTGATCAAAAAGCGACCAGAATGGGCTACAAGACACGAAAATGTGATTTTACACAACGCCCTATGACATACAGAGAAAGCAGTCAGGAATATCATTCCTGTACTTGTCTGGGAACTCTTACCCCACCCGCCGTACTTACCAGAATTGGTCCCTTCTGACTACCACTTGTTTTCATCGATATCTCGTGCACTTTCCATGAAACACTTTAACAATCACGGAGATGTCGAAAAATGGCTTGATCACTGGACCACCTCAAAAGGTATAATGTTTTTCTGACAGAGCATCCACAAGTTGTCAAAGAAATGGGAAAAATGTGCAGCTAGCGATGGCGCATACTTTGAATAAACCAAAAAATGGTTTAACTAAATCTTTCTCCTCCTACATTAAACGTGTTTTTCGATAAATAATAAGAACTTGTATACTTATCCTTTTTTAATATAGGCATCAGAGGATCGAGCTGAAAGAGACCTAACTGGAACAAATTCGTCAACTGCTCCTCAAGCCGTCTCCGAAGGACCACCTCCTGCAGTGCCTCTTCTAAACAATATTCCAGGAATTTTAATATATCCGAAGACCATGCAGAAGAAAAAACGTTTCGCTAGCTTGGATGTAGCTCCAACGGTGAACACATTATCAGGCCAAGTCGATGTTAACCAGATTCTGAGAGATATTAGTAATACTAATGAGAAGACTGATGCTGTAAGTCAAACTAGATATTTTTCGATAAGACATCATGCTATCATCATATTTTTTTTAAGTTTCGGTCAATTACAGCTTTGATTCATGTACACTCAACTTACTTTGAAAAATCGGTTCGTTCTAAATTCAACAAATATTCGCCTTTCTGATTTCTTCTCCCTGAAAGTCTCTTCAAAATTTCTGCTAGATATGTCCCGAGAGTACAGAATAATATTTTAAGCGACTTAAATTTTTTGAATCCGACTTTTCGTATTTTATGGAACTACAACATAGTCTTCTGTTTCTGCGTGATCTCTCAGCCATTTTCTTCCGGAAAATAGGGTGAATGCGACATCAATTTCGCTGTTGAAACGACCAGATAAATAGGCGAGTACATTGTCGTCTAAAAACAGCATTTTTTCGTGAGATTATCTTATCAAGTTTTCATAAATTTTGATAGATAATGCAGCATAATATTATTCTGTGATAGTTTTTCGTTTTTTTAAATCACACCGGTCGACACGATTTATGGGTCTGGCTTCTGTATGTGAAATTTTAGTTTCTCCTACGTTACAAATAAAGGAAAAAATAATTTTTCTGATCAAAGTTTGCTTTTGTAGAAACTACAGCAATTTTTCGAATTTTCAAGAAAAATGACTGATTTTTATATTTTTTTATAATTTTATTTTAAATTACGTTTAGAAACGTTTTTGCTGAACGTTTTTGCGTTTTTCTTTTTAATTCAAGAATTGTGATAAACAGTAGCACATAAATGTAAAATAACAAAAAATCAAGTTCAAAAATGAATATTTTTCGTGGTTCTCTTATGTTTGTACGGGCTTTCTCGTATTAAACTCCAAATGTAATCTCCCATCATATTCTCGTTGTACTATGTATTATTGTACTATGTACTATGTATGTGTATTATCTTTAAATTGAACCAGGTGAGAATGTAGCATATGAAGTTTATGGGACATTCTGCAGCCCATAATTTTAAAGCTTTTAAACATAGTTTCAATCAATTCTTCATAATTGTCAGATCTGCTGTTTCCAAGAAAACCGTTAACAGCTGCTTTATGACTCTCTCAGGCTTGTTTTTCATGAGCATTGAGGAATTCTGTGAAATTATCACTGTTCATTATTTGTTTTATTTGTGGTTCGACGAAAATATCCGCTTTAACTTTAGCTTCAGATAATTTGGAAAAAAATCCCTTTAAATATTCAAAAGCTTCAGAATTTGGATCCAGAGCTTTTATACATTGCTTCATTAGGCCTAATTTTATATGTAACGGCGGCATCAATATATTCTTAGGCTCTATAGTTTGTTCCGACTTCACGTTAAGTTTTCCTATCTGCAATTTGACTCGAATAGGCCTTATACGCCGCTGGTAATGTACTGAATCTACTCTATTATCTCATAAGCAAAGGTGAAAAGGGTACTAAAGTCGCTTATTACTGGCCAATGGTATTCTGTTTATTTTAACTTCTCCAGTACCTTTTTCACACTAACGTAACTTTCTTTAAGCATTACAGAATGTGCTACGGGAAGACTAAGATATAGGTTTCCGTTGTGAAGAATAACTGTTCAGCTTTTTGAAGAACTATCGATGAAAAGCCGCCAGTCAGAAAGTATGCATGGTATTCCGATTTCCTCGAACAAATCAGTCACGCTACTACAGTAACAAAACCGACTTCTTTGGTAAAAAAACACGAAAAATTTTTATGGCGCTCTCTTTGATCAGTTATTTTCACATTATCTTGAAGTAAATTCCATTGTTTCAATCGTGAAGCTAAAAACTCCGCTTTATTCTTGGGTAAGTTTAGGTCTCGTACTAAATCATTGAATTCTGTTGAACTGATGAAATGTGGTCCAAAAGTCTGTTACTTTATCATGAATTCACTACCATCGGTATTGGTAAGCGGTGTACTGGATTCTGTTGAACTTTGCGACGATTGAATTCCGAAGTTATCTAATTCTGAATGAGATGGAACGAATGAGTTGAAGGAAGATCATGATAAAAAATCTTTTCAGCATTTTTACCAGATCGACGCTTACTTGGATTAACGATTAACGAAACGATTAACGAAACGATTAACGAAACGATTAACGAAACGATTAACGAAACGATTAACGAAACGATTAACGAAACGATTAACGAAACGATTAACGAAACGATTAACGAAACGATTAACGAAACGATTAACGAAACGATTAACGAAACGATTAACGAAACGATTAACGAAACGATTAACGAAACGATTAACGAAACGATTAACGAAACGATTAACGAAATGATTAACGAAACGATTAACGAAACGATTAACGAAACGATTAACGAAACGATTAACGAAACGATTAACGAAACGATTAACGAAACGATTAAAAGTCTTGCGCATGATCACTAGGTCCCCTCCAAAGTGCAAGCTTCATGTGTCGTTTTTCTCATCGATACCAGGCTAGAAATAACGAAAACAACTAGTTTAATTTAAGTTTTATGCATAAAAAATTAAGAAACTAAAGAATCTACTTCTAAAGAATTTTTGCAATTAACACAGGCAAAGTGAGGTATCTAATTTTTATCTAAATTCCGGATTTTGAGGTTAGGCTTCATAAGCTTCGCAAAGCTTAAAATTTGTTACCAAAGCAAATTTTTTGCTTATTACTTTAATACATTCACCGCAAATAAATCAGAATGACTGAACATCCTGTTTACACTATCTTGACGCACTTTTCTAACTTAGAAATACACAAGGGCGGTTATTACAGCTGTGATAGACAAGTAAATACTCACTACTGTTGCTGACTCACTCTGTTGCTCATAAATTCAATTAAAATCTTTAAAACTTACTTCTCGACGTAAATCACACAAAAGCAAACTTTAAAAGCTAAAAATGAAAATTTAAGTGTTTTTCGAAGTCTAGAATCAGAATTCAAGCATTAGAACAGAAACCAAAAAAAATGGTGTCGACCTGTGTAATGAATGAAGAATTATCTTGAATATATCATCGATGGTATTATCTTGCGAATCCATTCCATCACCTTTTCGGTTATTGGAAGCGTTTTCGAGGTACGTTGGCCAGGTAAAATCCACCGGTGTGATGTATACTACTGGCTACTTAGTAGTGACCTCAACAGCGCGTCCTGAGCGCGGAGCGTCATGCATGCTAGTTCGCCTATATTGAAACTCCATAAAGCACTTATAAGCCAAATCTTCTATAGCAATCTTTGGTGAGAAACACTAAACTCGCAGAGATTTACCACTAAACACCAAATCACTTTATTTAACTTGTCGAATTTCATTAACCATGGAGTTAACCATCAGGAGATGATCCGATCTACGTACCTCAAAACAACTATTTAGAATGCCCGAAAACAGGATAAAATTTTGCTTAACTTGCTTGTTAGGTGGGCCTAGCCGCTCACCAAAAAAAGAAGAAGAATACTTTAAAGTCTAATTAATAGATATTTCGGTAAATAATGTCGATTTTACTAAGAGATCGCTTTACTAATACATTTGTTGGTATCGGCTAATGACGGCTATGACGTTTTGGAGTATAAGGGAGTTTGGAGTATTCCATACATATTCTTGAAGGAAATTGAATTACCTATAAAAAACGGTCTCATTATAAATTTACGTCAAACAAGCCGTTTCCATGTAATCATGCCTTGAATATTAATCTGTTTTTACAATTTTACTTTTCAAATTTAAATTATGTAACTAATGAACGAATCAATATTTGAAAAAATACAATACATATTCTTAAAGGAAATTGTATGCGCTACAAAAAAATGTATCTTAATATTTTTCATTAAATTCACTCCTCCCAAAGTTATTCAAATATATATCTTCATCGATAAAATAACTTTAAGCAGTCTAATAAACATACGCCATCAAAAGCCAGTTCATTATTAATTGTTATTGTGCAAGATATATAATTTTTCATAGCTTTGAATATGTCGAATTATGTACCAGAAAAAGACGTTTTGCAGAGAAGTTTAATAACATTCTTAACCCAAAAAAAAATGTGAACGATGGTTTGAATGTGGTGATTTTGATATAAAAGACAAGGAGCGTCCAGGACAGCCGAAAAAGTTTGAAGACGCAGATTTGCAAGCGTTATTGGATGAAGACTCAACTCATTCGTTTGACAGAACTCATTTGTTTCACTCAACAATTGACAGAACCACCGAATATTGCCCACTCCACCATTTCCGAATGTCTACGCACATTGGGAAAGATCCAGAAGGAAAATGGGTTTCCCTATGAATTGAAGGAACGAGACATTGAAAGACGCAAAATCACTGCAAAAATTTGCTCGCCAGACAGAAAAGAAAAGGCTTTTTGCATCGAGTTGTGACAGATGATGAAAAGTAGATCTATTTTAACAACCCAAAGTGCAAAAAATCATGGGTAAAACAAGCCAGAATTCAACATCACAACCAGTGCGCAATATACATAGAAAGAAAACTTTGCTGTGTATTTGGCGTGAAAGTAGCGGAGCTGTTTATTACGAACTGCTGAAAAGTGGTGAAACGATTACTGGCAATCGATACATATAACAATTGTTAAAACTAAAGCGAGCATTGAAAGAAAAATGACCAGAATACGCCCAACATTTTTCAACATGATAACGCTCGGCCCCATATTGCAAAATGTATAAAAAAAATATTTGGAAAACGATAAAGAGGATGTCCTACCCCAACCGCCGTATTCACCAACTTAACCCCTTCGGACTACCACTTATTTCGATAGATACAGCACGGACTTTCAGAACAACACTTACATTCTTAGGAAGATGAATTGGTTGGCCTTAAAAAACCAAAAGTTCTTTTGGCGTGGAATCTGGAATATTTGACAGTAAGATGGAAAAAAGTAATAACTAACGATGGCCAATACTTTAATAATTAAAGTAATTTATTTTGTTATGGAAATAAACGCTCAAATTTTGCGAACAAATTGACATTATTAACCGAAACACCTATTACAACAAACTCATATATATTTACCACTGAAATTTGAATCATCTTCTGATGATGCTAACATGGTTAGCGAAATGCGCGTTGAGAACTTAAATAAAATGATTTAGTGTTTAGTGGTAAATCTCTTCGAATTCACTTGAAATATGAAACCATGATATATAAAAGAAGAGGACCCCCTTTTCTTCGGTTTCTAAGATGATTTTTACGAATATCGACCTTATCTGCTTTCAAAGACTCTGAAGAAAAACGTCATTCGACTTGAAGCGTTGCTAGAAATGAAGCAACTCTTTTAAAATGTAATGGCACCTGCATCTATCAGAAAAATGTCTAACTTTTCACTACACCTATTCAAATATGTCCACTGGACGTTGAACATTTTTTATTCTCTAATATATTTTATCCTAATATAAAGTTTAAAGTATAAAATCATGTACATTTTCAGTTAATTGTCGAACCAAAATCAAAAAAAGAATGTACGGGCCAAAACAAGTGCATAGAGGAAACAAACAATATCTTGGAAATGTTGGAGGACCTGAAACAGGACTCGATCAAGGCGGAAGAAGGAGGGTTCGTAGAGTATCCATCATCAACCACCAAGACAACTAATAAGGAAGATGTTCTTTCTGCCACTCAATTTGCGTGGAAAAAATCACCTTCCCTCCTTAAGAAACCAAATCTGGATACAGAAGTAAAACTAGATAAACTACGGAAGGATCTCAAGTTGGTGAACGAGATTCAAAGTATTATTAATGGAGTATCAAAATTTGATCGAAAAGAAAGTAAAAGAGAGGTAAAAAAGACGAAAATGCAAATGAAAAATTTGTTGAACAAACCGAAGGAGAACAAGTTCAGAAATGAGATCGACGGTTTGATAGAAATTAAGAAGATATTGAGGAAGAACAAGAAGAAATACTCAGGAAAACGAAACCATTTTTTAGCGATACGTTAGCAAAATTTTCTGTGCCGAAATCAAAGAGAAATGAAAATGAAGAATCAGAAGAGTACAAGAAAAACAGGTCAGTTTTGAAGAAACAGGACGAAGGAATCAAGAAAAATGAAGGATATATTAACAAAAGACAGGACTCAGAGATAGAAAGTAATTAATATATTTTTAATTTAAGTACCTTTTGATTTTTGTCTTAATTTCTTCTATTCATTTCGCTTTGATATTCTCATTTCACCACCTAGTTTGTGTTTTATTATTTATTTCTTATAGCATAATTTATTTACCACCATTTTTCTCGTCATTTAATATGCATTTTTTTCTTTGCTCTGCAATTTGTTAATTTTTCCTTTTATTTTCTTTCTATTTGCTGTTCTAAATTTTTTCCAAATATTTTTGTCTTCTTTTTCTTCTTCTTGTGATGCCAGTTAATGAACATTGACCTCCTTCAAGTGTCGTCTACATCCGTATCGATCCCCAGCTGCCCCTTGACAGTTTTTGGTGTGCAGCAGTTCTTCGGTATATCTTCTTACCTTATCCTGTCACCGTGTTTTTGGTCTATCTCTCTTTATGTTAACCACTATTCACGCCTCCATGCTTCTCGTTGGTATTTGGCTTTCTGTCATTTTTGTCTCGTATATCGTCCATTTGACTGACTGTACAACCACATAGCGTACATTATTCAGAGCTGGTGAGCAGTTGACCTACCATTTCGTAAAATAACGCATCCAGGAAACTTTTCTTGCAATAAATCGATCTGCAAACTGTCAATTGCAACATCTTGTTGGATCAAAACATTGTTTATATCTACATATATCAGTTCAGATCAAAGATATTCTGTTATCATATCCTTATAGTATTAATTATTAACAGTAACACTATTTATATCACGTTATTTAAAAAAAATAAGGTCGTATTACACTTTCAGTCCAAAAGCAGCACTAAACAGTGACTTTCTGAAAATGAAGAAGTAACTCCTGGATCACTTTTTCATCAATCCAAATCCTCCCAAGGTGGAGGTCGTATTCCAACTCCCTGACACTTTATAATGTAAGGTTTAACTATTTTTGTCTGGTGGTCAGCAAATGTAAATGCTGTTTCTTTATTGTTACTCACATAATTGTTTTTGTAGTCTCTGACACTAAGACAATCCCAAGATAATAATTCTCAAAGGTTCAAATAACTTTTTGACAATTTCTTTCGAAAATATTAACATGCTTACGAATCAAGTGATTTATTACTCCATGAACAACATCTTTAAGTCCACACTTCTTACTGTAGACCATGAAGCGACTGCGGCCCCTAACGAATTTATTGATGAAGAACTGATATCAGAAATTGAGGCAAACGCGACAACCTACTTCATCAGTCAGGATCCAGAGAAAATGCGAAAAACTGCTGTGACCGAACTCAGCCAGAAAGAGAAACAGATGCTGTTCAACTTAGCGGAGCAATTGCTCTCAAGCACTGAAGAATCCTTGATTACAAAAGGCAAAATCACTGAAGCTAGTACGGTTTTAGGCGATGAAACAACTGAAATAGATATGTCAGAGGACATCGACGATGTAAAAGAAATAAACGGAAATGCCAGTTGGGTAATTAATTCTGTTTTTTTATAATCTGAAATTATGGTTTTTCTTTTCATCCACAGATGTCTGGTGGAGAAGAAAATGACGAGTTAATAGACGAAAATCAATCTGAAGCGGAAAATGATCTGGTCACTGAAGACAGCGACGATATAAAATACGTTTTCAATATCGCTGATGAGATTCTGGGTACCACTGACCATTCACGCCATTCAGAGGTTGCAGAAAAATGTTCTAGCTCCACTACAACATATAAACCCCAAAATAAAACTATGGTTCGTAACTTTAGATTTTTTATATTCGAAAAATGTTAAAGTTTATTTCTTTAGGGGGCTAATATTACCTGTGAATTAGTCCATGATACCACAACCCCAATTATCACAGAAACAATGTCGAAGGCAACGCCGTCTAGACCAAAAGATCAGATAACTTCCAATCGAGTAAAAAGGGCATTTTCTAGGTCCACTCATCATTGGGAACAGTTTGACTGGGGTAGAAACAGACCATATAAAATAACAGAGAATGAAGAAGAATCTAACTGGAGCACCAACATACCATCCAGATCCACCCACATTTGGGAACAGTTTGATTGGGGCAGAAACAGAAATTTTAAATTCACTCAGTCAGAAGAACAATCCAATTCAAACATTAAAATACCATCTAGATCAACCCATCATTGGGAACAGTTTGACTGGGGTAGAAACAGACCATCTAAAACAACAGAGAATGAGGAAAAATCTAACTGGGACGTCAACAGACCAACCAGATCCACTCACCACTGGGAACAGTTTGATTGGGGTAGAAACAGAAATTATAAATTTACTAAGTCAGAGGAGCAATCCAACTCGGACATCAGACCATCATCAAGGTCCACTCATCATTGGGAACAGTTTGACTGGGGTAGAAACAGACCATCTAAAGCAACAGAGAATGAAGAACAATCTAACGGGAACACCAACAGGCCAACTAGATCCACTCACCACTGGGAACAGTTTGATTGGGGTAGAAACAGAAATTATAAATTTACTAAGTCAGAAGAGCAGTCTAAATCGGACATAAAACCACCATCGAGGTCCACCCATCATTGGGAACAGTTTGACTGGGGTAAAAACAGACCATCTAAAACAACAGAGAATGAAGAACAATCTAACTGGAGTACCAACAGACCATCTAGATCCACTCACCACTGGGAACAGTTTGATTGGGGTAGAAACAAAAATTATAAATTTACTCGATCAGAAGAACCGTCCAACTCGGACATGAAAACATCATCTAGATCCACCCATCATTGGGAACAATTTGACTGGGGTAGAAACAGACCATCTAAAACAACAGAAAAAGAAGAACAATCTAACTGGAGTACCAACAGACCATCTAAATCCACTCACCTCTGGGAACAATTTGATTGGGGTAGAAACAGAAATTATAAATTTACTCGATCAGAAGAGCAGCCCAACGTGGACATGAAAACACCATCTAGATCCACCCATCATTGGGAACAGTTTGATTGGGGTAGAAACAGACCATCTAAAACAACAGTGAATAAAGAACAATCTTACTGGAGTACCAACAGACCATCTAGGTCCACTCACCACTGGGACCAGTTTGATTGGGGTAGAAACAGAAATTATAAATTTACTAAGTCAGAAGAGCAGTTGAACTCGGACATAAAACCATCATCGAGGTCCACCCATCATTGGGAACAGTTTGACTGGGGAAGAAACAGACCATCTGAAACAAGAGAGAATAAAGAACAATATAACTGGAGCACCAACAGACCATCTAGATCCACCCATCACTGGGAACAGTTTGACTGGGGTAGAAACAGACCATCTAAAACAACAGAGAATAAAGAACAATCTAACTGGAGCCCCAATAGACCATCTAGATCCACTCACCATTGGGAACAATTTGATTGGGGTAGACACAGAAATTTTAAATTCACTCACTCGGAGGAACCATCCACCTGGGGCACAAATACACCGTCTAGATCTACTCATTACTGGGAACAGTTTGATTGGGGCAGAAATAAAAATTTTAAATTCACTCAGCCAGAAAAACAATCCAACTGGGAAAGAAGCACGTCATCTAGATATGCCACCATGCCGTCTATATCTACCTATCATGGGAACAACATACCGAGGTTGAAAAAAGGTGAAAGCATTTTAATTTATTTTTTAGCTAATAGGGTAAAGGAATCAAATATTGACCAGGCTCCAAATATTGACCAAGCAATATAAAAATTTAATTTAAAAATAAATCTGGTGATTTAATTTTATATTCAGTACAAAATTGCTAATTTTTAATTATACTTGGAACAGAAATTTGTGCATGCCCAAAAATATACGCAATTGTAATAATAATAAAAAATACGTTTGTGTACAAATGTTAGAAAGTCCTTTTCTGATGATCGTCCTGGACGTAAATGGATGAAACTATTTTCAGAAACAGAAATAAGTTTAAAAAATAGTGAAGTCCTATCAAAAGCCAGGGCACACAAAATGCTATTCGAACATGGTCTGATGGTTTACAAAATAACGTTTGAAGTTGGTCTTGAACATATTTGAGTCACCAGAGCGCATGTCTTTGTGTCCTAAGACTGGAAAAGTTTTAGGTCCAAAAGGAGAAAAAAAAATATATAAAATCCCCACATGTATGGAAAAACAATCTATCAGTGTCCTTTGCGCTTTTTCTGCAAATAGAGAATAATTTGATCCAATGTTCATTTATGCTTAAAAAAAAGCCTCGGGATATTGCTGCTTCGCTCCCAAAAGGAGTAACTATGGGATTAAGTAATACTGGTTAGATAAATAGTGCAAATTTGTATGAACATATTGCTAATGTATTATTATATCCTCGTCTTGTCGAAACAAAATCAAAATTTCCAGTACTAATATTAAGTGATGGGTATGTACCCTTTTAATCCTGATAGGGTCGACTAGTCTAAATGTAGGTCAACTAGATAAAAAATTCTGCGAAGAAATGTCGTCAACTGATGAGAAGAATGTTTTATCATCCTGTACTCAAAATGATACATTAGACAATTTACATATAAAAATGTTAGTGATGATTGAAATGCAAATACCTTCTAATTTCATAGAAGAATTCATTGACGCATATGAGTCTAAACAAAATCCATCATCTGAAATATTATTATATAATATTTGGAAAAAAATCAAAGACTTGGTGATTTCAGATGTCTTAAAAAATCAACCTGCCATTGAAACAACAAATATGATCTTATCAGAAAATTCAGCTACGTCTGTACCCGATGATTATGAAATTCAATTTGTTAAACAAACTAAATTTGGTATAAAAGTACAAAAGTACAATTTGGTACAAAAGTACAAAACTTATATAGATTTAAAGATTTTTAAAAAAAGTACTATTATAGATTAAAAATAAAAGTTATTTATGTTTTATAAGCATAATATACTAGTCAGTATTACATTTATGATCAATTTATATAAAATTAATTACTTTATAATCGATAAATAAGTATTTGCCAAAATAATTAAATATCAAAGATTAATTATTAACAATTTTTATTACTAACATCATGTTAACATAGGCGGTTAGTATTTAGTGTAAGTTAAAACTACAAAAAGAACATAACTACATAACACTTTTTACAGCTCATAAACTCTTCTAATAAATTTACAAATAATGTATTTCTGTTCATTTTATCTAAATTGGTCAATATTTGGAGCCTTTACCCTAGTAATAACTCTTGTAATAATAATTTTTACCTAATTTGAAATAAGGAATCTAAATATTGATGGTTTAGTTTGAACTTGTTCTGCACTTCGTAGCTTTCGTTAGAGACAGTGGTACTTTTTTCGCAGTCGATAACTAACACTTGATGAAATCTGACAGCTTTTATTATATCCTTTAGATTCCTTATTTAAAGCTATAGTTTTACTTACTTGAGCTGTCAGGTTAAATAGAAACAGTGTGTAGTTAGTGAAGTCATTGTGTTTAAAAAGGTACGTATCATGAAACTAAAATATTTGCTACAAATTAGTAGTACGTCATTGAAACAAAAAATTACCATTGTCTCTTTCAATAATTAAAAATTCACTTACACTGCAAGTACTTCACGATCAAAATTAACTTATTTGTAGTAAATATAGATATAATTTTTTCATTTAAATTTTCTGTTTTGCAGACGTGACACAATCAGATCAGACCACCGAACCAACCATGTGTGAACTCTGTGAAGAACCCCAATTGATATCAAGATCAGAAATTTCAAAACAATCAACAAACAAAGAAGATAATTCTACAACTAACAACAGCATTAATTTAACTAAAGAGATCAGAACTGCTGAGTCTACAACTTTCGATAATATTGCTATGGAAAATTCAGGATGCCAGATTCAGGAAGCAACGAATATTAACGAAATTGTACCATCAGGCTATACTGTTACTTCAGAACAAGTCGGAAATGCTTCTGTATCGCATCAATTGAAGGAATCAAGATTTGGAGAAACCACATCATCAACTCGTCGAGATAAAGAATTGACAGAGGCAATTTTTTCTAAAAATTCAACAGACAATCTTGAAACTACCATATTATCGATGGAATCGGGACTTGAAAAAACGCTATCTTCAACTCATGCACAAGCAAAAGTATTTACTGAGAATACAACAGAACAAACTGAAACGACTTCGATATCAACAGAACTGGAGGAATCTCGGCTTGGAGAAACTACATCATCCACTCATCAAGTTGATGGATCAACAGAAACTATTTTTATTAACAATATGCCAGGAGAATCAAAACAATCCGAAAAATCAGGAATTGAAAAAATTATATCATCCACTCATTATATTGGTGGATCTACAGGAAATGTTTCTATCGAAAATACAATATCTAATGAAGAAGTAACAACCTCTTCCTCGTCAACTGAAGAAACAGTTCCTAAAACCAAAATAGAAATTGAATCAATTGAAGAACAAGAAAAATCGACCAAAATGACTATAAACAGTTCTTCAAAGCATGTGGATGAAACCACTTCTATATTTAAAAAATCTAATGTATCAGTATTAAGTTCCACTGAGTCTACTAGTGAAGAAAATGGATTAAGCACATCGATTAACTTATCTCAGGTGACAAGATTTCAGTTAGCAACATTTGAGATTACCGTTAATTCTGCAGAAATAAAGACATCTAGTGATAACACACCAGCATCTTCAAAAGAAAAAACATCGCATTCCCGGGAAGAAAATGATGATTATTTCGAGGGCGTAGATTCCGAAGTGACGGGTACACATAAAATGTCAGAAAATGATCAAACAGAGGTGGTCACACCAGAAGAAGAGATGCCTGATATGGAACAAGCTTATCATCAGCTTCTCTTTGAACCAGGTAACACCCTGGATATAGATGATTTGTTCCCAACAAACGTTAATTCAACTGAAGCAACTTACACAGATAGTGAAGGAAATAAAATAAAAACACCTTTAGAAAATTCTTCAACTGCTTTAACTAGACGTGAAGAACAAAGTAATACAACTCTTCAAACAATTTTATCCGAAATAAAATCATCCAATGCTTCAATATCTTCAAATTCTACAAAAAACACTAAACCAACAGAAGCTAACTCAGAAAAAGACGAGTATTTTGATGGAGGCAGTGGAACTGAAGAACCAGATGAAAACGACTATTATGATGTTAACGAAGACGCAACTGTCAAAGAAGTCAATGAATTAATGACAGGTGAGGTACATTTTACTCGGATATTTGAAGAATATGTTAATTATGATGAAGATGAGAATGTGGTGAGTGTGGTAAATAAAAGTCGTCTGGTTCGTATCAAGAAACCAGCTGTGATAAAAAAACAAAGGAGTCCGAGAGAAAAAAATTAAAACCAAAAGTTAAATTTCTATAAAGACTCATTTCTGTTATAGAACTGGAAACCACTGAGCTCCCTCGAGAAAATATTTCTTGTGAAATTGAGAAACTGACCTCAATGAACACAGAATTAACTACACCCAAATGACCTCTATTATAATAAAGCTTACTGTATATAGTTATAAGGACTTGTTTAGAAAATAAACAAATTGTATACTTTCTTGTCATTTTTTCTTTAAGTTTATCGTTTGTTTTTTTACACATTATTACATATTTGTTTTCATTGTATAATTTCTGGTAGGTTAGTTAGTACAACTACAATCAAATTAATATCATCAAGTGAGGAACAGAACGAAAACAGAACCAAGACATTTCTTCCAGGCGAAGAAACAACAAAAGCTTCAGGAGAAGAAAATAAACAGTTTCAAAAAACTACTACATCGTCATCAAAGGATGAAGCCACAAAGCGTAAGTACCCTGCGGTATTAGGTCCTCACTTAATTCTCGACTATAACGTTTCATCACCTACAAGATATGTTAGAATCAGACTTTCCCCTGACTTTAAACTTATTGTAAAACGCCAAATTCAGCTTCAAAACCAGGTATAATATATGAGCCTAATGCGAACATAACCTGAATAAGTCAGTTGTAAATTCGATGTTGTTCGAAAAGCAACATTTGCAGCACTGCCTCCTTTTCCAGCTTTGGAAGATACTAACTATTGTTTCGTCCAGTATCTGCAAGATGTAGTAAAGGGTTTACCCTTTACTTAATTGATGTAGAACTTAATTGATGTACTTTTCACTTAATTGATGTAGAACGTCCAAGGCAGCCAAGAAGAACGAAAGCTGAAGAATTGGAAGCATTTCTGGAAGAAAATCCTTGTCATACACATCGAAAGCTCGAATAGAAACTCGAAATAAAAGTATGAGTTATTTCTAAATCTTTAGATAAGCTAGGGAAAATTCAAAATAAGAGTTAGATTGCCTATGAGTTTACTCACAGCTGAGAATAAGATCACACTTTGATGTAGTTGCCTCATTGCTCTCCAGATTCAATCAAAAAAGAAGTTCCTATATAAGATTTAGACCTGTGATGAAACGTATATCATCTACGATAATCCAGAAAGACGAAAATCGTGGGATAATCCTGTTGAGATATCAACCACTACCGCATAACCAAATGTCCACAGGTGTTACTGTGTTATATGGTGTGATCAGATGGGCATCATGCATTGTAAGACCTAATATTGGTACAGAAAGAAAGAAAGTCATTTTGCTTCAGGACAAGGCACAGCCTTGAGTTGAACTGGATTTGACCTCTTCAAATTTTCATCCCTTCCTATCCATGCAACAGCATATGGTTAGCAGATTTTTCACATCTCTTGATGAAGTCGAAAAAAAGCTTCATTGACTTTATCACATAAACACCACCAAGTTCTTTCGATTTGAGATTCGACTGTTATCTGAACGGTGACGCAAGTGTATAGAAAGTGAAGGAGATTACTTTGAAGATTAAGTTTTTATTATATTTTTTTATAAATAAATGTCAAACGTAGGCAAAACTAGTCGAGAATTAAACTAAGGGTCTAATAATAACTACTAAGTCCAGAACACTTTCATTAAAAATATTTGTTTCATGACTCAGGGGCCACCCAAGAAACACTAGAAAACCTTCCAAACATAGACGAACTGAATGACAAACCCTTACCTGAGCCTGGCAACAAAAATGACCTTGACTATATCTTTACGGCAATAAAACAAGAAATAAAAGAAAGCACAAGTAAAAAATTTCTTCCAACTAAA
Organism: Cosmopolites sordidus; assembly: GCA_031761425.1. Classification (NCBI taxonomy): domain Eukaryota; kingdom Metazoa; phylum Arthropoda; class Insecta; order Coleoptera; family Curculionidae; genus Cosmopolites; species Cosmopolites sordidus. Next base: position 5,143 of record JARFXV010001880.1, on the reverse strand, counting down.
GAAGCAACAAAGACTTCTTCAATACCACAATACAATCTTGAAGAAATAGAGAAATATTTTACAAAATCTACAAAAGGTAAAGTCTCGAAAATCACTGGTAAGTATCACCATACAGAAGTTACTGAACTTATTTCAGGAAATACGCATTCAACATCTCAGAAGCAAGGTAAAATCTACAAAAAGACTAACACATTTAATGCCAGAACATTAACCACATCAACACCCTACCACATGGACTTAGAAAATGTAACATTGGGAGAAAATGATCTCAAAGGTGTATTTGAGAACAATTTACTTTCTTTAAGTGAAACTGTTCCTGAAGAACCCCCAACTCAAAATTTAAAAATCGTGACATCAACAAAGGAATCTGAGACAATATCGACACTCCCTGAAGAAGAAGTGCTTATCGATATTACAGAAAGTGAGGAGGAAGAAGAAATTCATAATAATAGGTTTAAATCTAAGACCTCTGAAGGATTAACCTCTGAAGTAACTCAAAATATCAACGAGGAATGTGAAGAAAATTCAGAACATGAAGGATTACCTCACAGATCGACTCAACCTGGTACGATTTCATCAAGATACAAAACTATAAAAGTTCCAAGTAAACATTATTACAAAACTTATCAATCTACCTTGCCTCGTGGTTCAAAATCCTCTTATTCAACATCAGAAAACATCCCGGGTATTCAAGAATTAACTAGCAAACTCTTACTTGAACCAACCAGTAAAAATAAATTTGATTATTTCTTTACTACAAAAAAAATTTCTGAAAAGATTCCAACAAGTCTTCTTATAACAAAATCAGAAGGCAAGTTCAAAATAATGCAATTAAAGCAAAATAAAACTTTAACTGAGCCTCATAAGAAACAATACGGTTTCACCACGAAAAGAACAATATTTACATCAGAAAAACTGAGCAATATAAATGAAATTACAGCAAAGACTCCAACAATTATCGAGACAATACCACAGCTTAAGAACAACACTGAATTCGAACAAAAACCAACTGAGCAAAAAAATAAATTTTCCACTGCTTTAATATCCCAAGAGCAAACTAAATCTACTAATATCAAAGCAGACAACACTCTTATACCCCAGCATAATGATTTTAAAAATATAACATTGGGAGAAAGTGATCTCAAAGAAGTTTTTGAGAACAACGTACTTTCTTTAAACGAAACAGCTCCTGAAGAAACTACAACACAAAATATTAATCTTGTCTTATCGAGTAAGGAATCAGAAACAGTCTCAACTGTCGCAGAAGAAGAAGAACTAAAATCCATCACAGAAAGTGAAGAGGAAGAGGAAAAGCACAAAATTAGAATAAATCCTAAAACAGAAATCACGAAATATAATGACCTTGAAAGTAGTTTGGAAGAAACCACAGAACGTGGAGAAGTTCAAACAGAACTAAGCAAGTCAACACAAAAATTAAGTAAAGGAAAAGAAACCACCAAGGCGTTTTCAAAAAAACCCTCAGTAAAGAGAACCACTAAAATATCAGAAATAGTGTCAGAGACATCGAGCACAAGTGTCTTACAAGAGACAATATATGATAGAAAACGAGGTAAAGGAGTAACCTCGGAGGAAACAACTACCATCAAACCAATTTGGAATGAAACAACAACAATAGGCGTAAAAAAAACAACCACTTCTCACAGAGCTCACAAGCCGATAGACTACACTAAAGCATTATTCAACAAAAAAACAACAAAACATGGCTGGATTGGATCAACAGAATCTACCGAGGAAGGACTAGAAACAAAAATATCATCAGAAAAAATAAGAACTACCCAAACACTCTCTGAAAAAAACACTGTAGAAGAAGCTATATTAAGGTACAGTGGTATTAAAAAGGGTTTATCTGGATCAAGCTTTGCATCTGAAAATAATTTATATAGTGAAATAACATCAGAAGGAACAACTGTCACAGAGACAAGCTCAAAAGAAACAATATTGGAAAGAAATACATTAAAACATGATGCCATTGAAACAGCTTCATCTACTGTAACACCATCTAAAGAAAAAGCGACTAGTACAACTTTAAAAACAACACTAATCAAAAACACATATCCAGAAGAATCAACCATGAAAAAAGAAACATTTGATCTGGGAGAATTTAAAAAAGGTAAAGAAGAACAAGAACTAAAGGTAGAAGAAGAAATTGAAAGAGCAACTGCAGAGGCAACAATGATTGGTGAAACCCAAACAAAGGAAAGAACAACACTTGAGGGAAATAAAGTTGAAGAAAGAATATTTGGACCAAATTCACCTGAAGAACGGGTAACTATTGGAATTACTTCAAAGATAATTACAGAGATAAGTTCGAAAGAAATAGAAGAGATATCGGAAAAGAAGATTAAAGAAGGTGAGTATGGATTAACAAAATCATTTCCAAAAGAAATTGTAAGTACTCAAACAACTGTAGAAGGCTCAGCAGTAAGTATAACACATTCCAAAGAAATAGCATTTGAAAAAAACATTCTAAAACAGCATGAATTTGAAGAAGCTTCAAATAAATCAACCAAATTATTTAAGAAAAAACTAGCTACCAGCCCTACTGTTGAGTTTACAATAATCGCGAAGACGCATCCACAAAAAACAATAACATTGGAACAAAGTAGTCTTAAAGAAGGTAAAAATATATCAATACAATCAACCGTAGAAAGATTGGGTTTTCAAACAAGTTCAGAAAAAACACTTCTGAGTAAAATGATCCTAGAAGAAACAACAATATTAGAAAAAGGGTCAGTAGAGCCAGGCATCATTGCAGGAAATAAATATTTATTAACGCAATCGCATCCAGAAACACTAAATACAAAAACAATTGTAAAAGAAACAGCATGGAGAAAAATGCTCCCTGAAAAAACAACACCGTTAAAAAAGACTGAACTTGAAAAAAGTTCACCTGAATCAACACAATTCACTGAAGAAGAAGAAGAAACTAAGGAAACAAGCATAGGGAAAACAAAAATAACAGGATCAACACCATCATCTCTGGAGGCAAGTACAGAAACGACAGTAGAAGAAACAGTAAGGGGCGAAATGATATTAGAAGAAACAACAACACTACACAAAGAACTATTAGAGATGAATAGTACTGGGGAAGGTATACATGAATCAACCCAATCATTTCCAGAAGAATCATCTACAGAAATAACTCCAGAAGAAACTGCAATAAGTAGAATGCAGTTAGAAAAAATTACATTAAAAAAAGAAAAATTTGGACAGAATAAAATTGAAGACGTCTCAACTAAATCTACCCAATTTTTCAAAGAACAAACCACCGGAGCAATTTCAGAAGAAACAATAATTGTAGAGATACATTCAGGTAGAACAACATTGAAACAAGAGACATTACAGTACGGCAGAATTGAAAAAATTGAACCAGAATCGACCCAATTAACTCCTAAAAAATTGCAAACTGAAGCAACTTTAAAAGAAACAGAAATAACTGAAATACACTCAGAAGAAACAATATTAGAAGAGAATGAACTACACAGAAGGAAAACGACAAAAACAACATCAGAAGAAGCAACCCTGATTAAGACTCGGTCAGAAGGAACGACAACATTTGAAAAGGAAGAAGGTGAATCATCAGCAGAAGAACCGAGTATCAAAAAATTTATAGAAGAGGAAGTTTCGAGTAAAATGCCCTCAGAAAATAAAACATTACAGCAAACGAATACTGAAGAAACTAAACATGGATTGACAGAATCATTTTCAGAACTCTCTACTGAAACAATATTAGAGACGCACTCAGAAAAAACAGCAAGATTAGAAAGTGCAACATTAGAACAAAGCAGTATTCACGAAAGTAAACATACCTATAGAGTGACGGCTGAAATGCCCATGAAAGAAGCAACAATAAAAAGTGAGATAACACAACAAAGTAGTATTGCAGAAAGCGCAGAACTTCAACAGAACGAAGTTCGAGAAGGTTCAACTGAACCAACACAATTATCCGAACCCAAACTAGCCACGGAAATGAAAAGAACGACATTTATAGAGAAGAATGTAAAGAAGATGACAACTAGAGAAGAGTTAACTACCGAAACAAGCTCAACAGAAGTAACATTCATAGAAATACCCGCAAAAGAAACAATATTAAAAGAAGAAACAATTCAACAAAATACAGGCAAAACAGTTTCACTTGGACCAACACAGTCATCTGTGGAAGAACAAAGTAAAACTGAATCTACAGAACTAGAGATAAGTCTTTCTGAAACTGAAGAATCGTCTCAAGCGGGAGCAAAAATAAGTAATGAACATGTTTCAGAGGAAACAACAATAACTGAAACCCTCAAATATTTTCCAGAATCAGAACAAGAAACGAATACAGAAACATCAGAACATTCTGAACTAGAGATAAATCCTTCCGAAACTGAAGAATTGTCTCAAATTGAAGCAGAAATAAGAAGTAAAAGTTCTTCTGAGGAAACAAAATTAACTGAAATCCTCGAAAATCTTCCAGAATCAAAACAAAAAACGAATACAGAAATATTAGAGCAAACAGAACTAGAGATAAGTCCTTCCGAATCTGAAGAAATGTCTCAGGCTGAAGCACAACATACAGAACTAGAAATAAGTCCTTCCGAAACTGAAGAATCGTCTCAGGTTCAGGCAAAAATAAGTAGTAAACGTGCTTCAGAAGAAACAACAATGACTGAAACTCTCGAATATCTTTCAGAATCTGAACAAGAAACGAATACAGAAACATCAAAACAAACGGAAATAGGAATAAGTCTGACCAAAACCGAAGAATCGTCTCAGGTTGAAGCAGAAATAAGTAGTGAACATGCTTCAGAAGAAACATCAAACATCAAAAATCTTCTAGAAACGGCACAAGAAACGAACACAGAAACATCAGAACATGCAGAACTAGAGATAAGTCCTTCCGAAATTGAAGAATCATCTCAGGCTGAAGTCAAAATAAGTAGTGAACGTGCTTCGGAAGAAACAACAATAGCTGAAACCCTCGAAAATCTTCCAAAATCTGAACAAGAAACGAATACAGAAACATCAGAACAAACAGAAATAGGGATAAGTCCTGCCAAAACCAAAGAATCGTCTCAGATTGAAGCAGAAATAAGTAGTGAACGTGCTTCAGAAGAAACATCAGCTAAATCCGCCGAAAATC